>VZRH01006041.1:81072-104535 GCA_013397555.1 Urocynchramus pylzowi
AAGGAAGGAAGGAAGGAAGGAAGAGTATTTATAAGTGGGCTTTTTTTTCTCCAGAATATCTGTGAACTTATTTTAATGAGACCTTCCTTGAAATATGACTACAGAGCTCCAACACCTCCCATTTCCTGTACCCAGATTTACTTTCCACTCCTCTTCAATTCTCATTTTCCCTTTTCCATATTATTTCCACACATAGAATTCTCCAAATGCAGCTAATTTTTACCTATTTAAAATTTACCTGAAGACTTGCTGTGCTAAATTTATTATTTTTAAAGATTAAAAAGATTAACTGAAAATTAAAAGCCTATTCTTACAGGTACTTAATCTACTTAATTGGAACTGAAACCTAAAAATCTTTGTGAATAATGATAAAGAAAATGAAAAAATTGCAATTTTTACAAAAAATATCCATAAATTTAAATACAAAATTTATTATCGTATATTACTACTATTGTTGTCATTGTTATATTTTATTAATATTTATTAGTATTTTTGAAATATCCAATAGTTAAGAGTGAAGGAAGGAAAGGTCAAATTCCTTCAGTGTCTTTTTATTACCTTTTCACCTCAGCTCTATATTGAAAATCAAGACTGCTCATGTTACTGCCATTTCCAAACCTTATCAGAACACTCATATCAGAACAGCTGATCTATGTTTAAGATGAATCTTGACGAAAAAGTTGCACATATTGTCAAAGAAATTTGCTTACCACTGAATCTCACAAAAAGGTCACTACACTGTCATTTACTGGGGTTAGAGTGTTTTTTATAATAATTGTTCATAATTTTCTGAAGGTGCATTTGTTGATAAGTAAAACATTTATTTTCTGTATTTGTCTTTTTCCCTTACTAAAAACACACTTTCTGAGGGACTAAAACATATGAGGCAAAAAGTATTTCCTCAAGTCAGTGACTTGTTCTCTGGTAAAAATACACAGACACTTCACTTTATAAATAAGGCCTTAGCAGCTCACCATCATTTGTTTCCCAGTATTTCTGTGGCAGGAATCTTTTGAGTGACTTATTTAATAACTTGTTTGTTTCTTGTATTGTAATATTCTCTTCCTCTGAAGGTTAATGTTGGAAACCAAAAATATTTAACAACAAAAAACACCCTGAAAAATATTTATCTAATGCTGTCATGTTCCACCTCATTCCTTTGTCTTAAGTACTGCGGAACATATAATACATTGAGGAAATAAATCTTATGAGAGTTTAGTAGTATTATTATGTTGATATCAAACTTCTTTCTGGAAGTCTCAGGTCTTCATTTTGATTAGTAAAAATAAGCACTGATTTCTTAAAATATGTTTGGAACATTGAAACTTCTTTTAGGTGAATATTTTTGTTTTCAGATAATATTAAAATACTTTTTAAATATTTCTAGGTTCTACTTGGTTCCTAAGTACAAGTACATTCTTATACATTTATGAACATCCTTTGATAATAGTAGTAGTAATAATAAAGATAATGATGATAATGGGCCTTTTGCCCGTTAGTTCCTCATGTCCTGAACTACTCTTAAAAAACTTCCAAAAGCCATTTATTTTTCTTTCATTTTAAAAAAACTTCTTGGAAGCATTACAAATAATAATTAAAAAACCCTTTACATCAAAAGTTTTGCCCAATTAAGACAAATTAAGTCTGCTGTTGGGAGATTCTGCAGATAGATATTGTTTCTTATAATCAGTCTTAAGCATATTGAGAGTTTTCAAAGAAAAGGTGTAGAAAACCTAATTTTCTCTGCTAAACCATAGACTGCCGTGTTCCAGTGGGCCACCTAGCATCTGTATCTAGGAGAGCATTATAATAACAGCTCTAAATGAATGAAATTATCTTATAGTAAGAAAGCAAATTTTACACATGATAACAGTTCCTAACATAATGATTTGGTTTAGGATTCTCTGAGACTTCTGTAACTCACCACAGGACTTTAAGGTGAACATGGAATATAGCAGAGGAGTTTTAGAAATAATACACACAGAATAGAAACAAAACCAATTGTGAACTACAATATGTGGAATTAAATAGACACAGCATTTTTAACATAGTGTGTAAAGAAACCGTAAGAATGGGGAAAGCTTGTTTTACTGTCAGGAATGTAAGAGCTGAATCTATGCAGCTTAAACAGAGGAATTAAAAACTGGTTTCTCTGTAGTTTGTATGTATATAAGTGAACATTTTTGATAATGTCAGTTTTCAAATCCCACAGTCTCAAAGCCATCAGACAATTCAGTTGGGAAACAGCAGGCCCATTTTAACAAGCAAGGCTAATGAGACACTAAAATTATTTCTGTAAGAATATTGTGGATTCCCCATAGAGAAGGGTTTAAAATAAATATTAGATGTTTTTTCCAAAAGGTGTGTTTTTGCAGTGCAAAAGGCACAGCAAAGGTTTGAGGATGGACTGGGGGAAAGAAACTGTGTTACACAGTACCTAGGTTACACAGTAAGTAAGAACAAATTAAGAAAATTACCTTTTACTGAAGTTCATGTAAAAGGATTGATAAATTGGTTGTTCATAAGCTATATAAGTCAGCAATTGTTCTGATATTTTAAAGAAGTGATAACTTTAACTTTGTAGGCCTGTTCAAGTATGTATCTAAAATTTGATTTCGCAATCCTATTTTAATACATCATGGACATATTAAACGGTAACAATGGAGTTTTCAGGCATGCACACACAGAAAGTGAAGGGATTTCTTTTACTACCATTTGTGCTAACATTTAAGTTCTCTGTTTAAACAGAGACTTATTATGTTGGAATTTTCCCACTTTTTACTTTTCATCACTTTTTCCTTCTTTCTACTTTTGTTTGCTCAAATTTTTTTTGAGGACAAATTTCTAACTTGGGTACATATGTTAACAAGTGTACACCAATGTAAACCAAATTCTAATATTTAAAATAGTGCCTCCATCTGTTAAAACAAAAAACTCCCCACGCGTTTGCTCTGTCTTGGAACTGTTCAGGCCTAGCAGCTGGGATTGATGAACTCTGCAAACATGTAACAATTTCCAATTGCTTAGGTCATTCCTCACCTGCTGGTTTTGCCTTAAGCATGGCATAATCATCTTTACTGAAGATAAATTGCAGATTCAGGGTGATTCTATCTGTAACAGGGTTTTCCTGAAAAAGATTTGGTATTAAGTTCTGATTTGTGGCAGAGACTGACACCTCTGGCCCCTTGTTCATATCTGCTCCTACTTTATCTTTTAACTCCATTACTTTTTATTTGTAAATAAGATAAATTCTCCTTGACTGGTTAGGAGATTTTGAGTTTGAACTCAACAAAGGAGTTTTTGAATCTGGATGTCAATCTTGGTGACCCGTACTTATAAAGAGTCTAGTAACTGTAAACTAATTTACCAGTCAAACTGTAAATTGACTGGTAGTCTACAGTCAATAGAGCAATGTGCCACAAACCTCTTCGAATTCCAGTTTTTCAGAATTCAGAGTTGTCTTCTTTTAAATTAAACCAGAAATAAGTACATACATCCCTTGTCTAATTGGTTCGTAACACCTCCAGGAAGTCAGAACACCTCTAGGAAGCTGATCATAATTGAGCTGGTTCTAGCACAACTGGGTTAAACCCCCTGATTTATACATCACAGCAGTCCTCCATTCTCATATAGCCTTTGTCTAGGCTGTTTAAATCCCTCTTCCTTCAATACTTGGAAGACATTGGTAACTGTGAAGTCCAGTTATTAAATTCTGAGGCACAGTGTGATATCTCATTAGTCAGTGATGGGACTGTTTTAAACTCAGCAAGCAACTTAGATGCCTGTTAAACCTTGAAACCACCACTTTTCATCATCTTCTCCAAAAACAGACTTCAAGGAACCATAAGGTTGCTTATGTACACACTGTAATTATTTACAATGCATTTTATTAAATATTTGCCTGATTTGCCTCTTTAAATGAAAATTACATTTATTTCAGAAATAAATATAATAAAATAAAATAGGATCCATGTACTTTAAATCTATTCATTTTAATTTATCAAGTAACAATTGAACAATAAATTAATTGAGAATCATCCCAATTCTCAACATAACAACAATTCAGACAGGATGACAGAAATAAGAAATAACCAAAAGATAATCAGTAGAAAAGAAAAGTTTGGTTTATATCTTCAGTCACCTCAGATGGTTTTATGGAAATTATGTAAGAGTAAACTACAGGGGGCAGCAAATATTAACCAGATATCGTATGAAAGCCAATACACAAAAGCAAGACTGTCTCAGAAGTCCTTCTAGTGCACTTTGGTGCCTTGTCTCTTGTAGATTTTGGAGATTATTTTTCAAGACTTGTTCCTAAATAACTGATTATATTTAGAAACTAGTCAAATTACTTTAATATGGCTTCTGTGTATCTTTAGGCAATGAAACAGTACTGGTCAGTACATGGTTTTCAAAGCACTTTTTTGTCTGAAACATCTGGCCATTCTCACCTAATTGTTTCCATTCTTCTGTTAAGAGCCGTTGTATTTTTCTCCTCTTTTTTAATACTTTTGCATCCACAAAATTTTAAATAACCTCCTATGTTTTGTTAGAGCTCAAATTTATATAGTGAAACAGTGAGTAAAGTCCAGACTATCTCTTACCTTCACAATATACTTTGTCCTCTTTAAATGCCCTTTTCCACAGAGACTTTTTTACTTGACATGGATTATAAACTTATTATGAATTTCCTGATTTAACAAATATAAGACTGAACTCAGATTATGGTCACTGCTTTGCAAGAAGAATTTGAATTCAATAAATCTAGGAAGAGACAGCTAAATTATTTTGATACATTTTAGCTCTACCTTTGTGCACTCAGGGATCCTTATAAATAAGAAAACACAAGGCAAATTGCTGGGGGGGTTTTGTGCATTTGTTTTGGGGGTTTTTGCTTGTTTGGGGTTTTGTTTTGTTTGTTTATTTTTTTGATTGGGTTTTGTGACAATTCTTGTATTCAGAAAAGCCCTTCTTCAAAAGAAAAAAAAGCAAAATATAATGATTACATTTTTTAAAATCATAATGTGCTTCTGGACACTTGCTTCATGGTTATAAATATGTTTCCTTTTTTTTTTTTTTTTTTTAGAACAGATTTCTCAAATGCTGGAGTATCCTACACATTTATGTTCTATGTACCATAGTATGGATTCTATTACTATTCTTGTAGTCCTTTTATCCTATTTTGGATGATTTTTAAGAATCTTTGACTTATTTTTAATTNTTTCTTCATTGTTTTAAATATTTTTTTTTTTTTTTTTTTTTTTAGAACAGATTTCTCAAATGCTGGAGTATCCTACACATTTATGTTCTATGTACCATAGTATGGATTCTATTACTATTCTTGTAGTCCTTTTATCCTATTTTGGATGATTTTTAAGAATCTTTGACTTATTTTTAATTTAATCTAATCTTTTAAATTAGTATGCACCTGTCAAACTATACTTTTGTGTCTTCTGTTCCCCTCATGGAATTATTTTTGCAAGTATCTAAAGAAAGCAATGATAATGATAACCACTGCTTATAGACATGCTACAAAATATAAGACCTAAAAATATTCCAAGACATTGATCTTATCTTGCATTTCTCATAAACACAAGTAGTCACCTCACAAACCCTTCTGCAGATTGAAAATATTGCAAACCACATCTGCATGAACTCATCAATTAACTACATAGTCATCAACTTAAATGCAAACCAATACACATACTTCCAGAACTGTTCAAAGATTTAAGAGAACAATTAATCATTTTGTAAGGATAATGATTTATCATGGAATTCTGATGAGATTGTATATCACATATACATATCCACATACATATGTTAGATGCAAACATACATAAATTTAAAAAAATACATTCATACACAGAAAAAATATGGAACTGATTAGGATGTTCCTAACACTATGCTTTCTCTTGAGCACTACTGGAATTGCATCTCTGGCACATAGCAGTCTAGCAGTCAGGAAGTGGTAGAAAAGCAGAGTATCAGGGATTATCCCTGGACAAAGATATTATCAAATGACAACCTGGAAGAATAAGAAAATATTCTCTTTGTTGACCTGAGCTCATCAAGGCTTCATGTCAAGGGAGAAATTTCCTCCTACTAGGAAGAAAAAACTGTCCAACTTGGAAAAATAAACAGACCAAAATGATACTTGAACAGATCTGACAAACAGCAATATGCTTTGATTTAGGAAATCCAACTTTTCTGCATTTTTAGAAACTCACCGTTCTCTACCTCACTATTTTTATTCTGTTTTCAAGCTTAAATTTGCCTTGAGCATGTGTCATGAGTTTACAGAACGCAGATGACAAATCAGGCATGACCTTTCAGTTTGGAAATTAACTTTATTGGTATTTGCACAGGTGGAAGTAGCACTATATCGGAAACATAAAGTCCCCACAGATGATGAGCATAATCTCCTTTAATGGTATGCCAAGGTTTTTTCTCAAAAAAATCACAAGAAGTTAGAAATTACAGGATGCTTTTTAAAGTGTATCTTGTTAACACAGTTTTCTGTCTCTTGTAATGATTTGATGGGGGAGAGGGCTTGTTTTCTTGGTTGGTTTGGGTTTGGGTTTTCAATTTTTTTTTTTTTTTTTTTGTGTCTGACTTAGTGTTTCTCAAGTAGTGTATTGAAGGAGGAACTTTCTGGGTCATATTCTCACCATTCTATAAGGCAATAAGTCATACACTTCACAAGAAACCTATATGGCAGTGCTCCCAAGTATTTTGTTAATGTATATTTATTTAAGATTATTTTAACACTAAAAATATAAAAGTTTCCCACAAAAATTGACTTCAGATTTTAGAAATTTCAAGAGGTGTTTATGAACAAGAAGACACATTATACTTTTTAAAACATTTTCTTAATGCTCCTAATGTTCTAAAGCTTTTTACTGCTTCTGAACATGAACTTTTCAATATAATAACATGGCATACATACAGAAAAGGTTTCTTTCAGTAGATATATCAGCACATACAGCTAGCAGAAGTTAATGCAATAAAGAAATCTCCAACAGACTAATTCTTACCAAAACAGAGAGTTATGATTTCTATTTTTATTTAAAAATACACAGGCCTTAGCAACTGGAATTTTTTTTTCCTTGTAAATAAGAAAAGTTCCATTAGCATCAAATAAACAGCTAGCATTTAATTATAAATAAAAATAATTGGTTTTTTGTTTCTTTGGTTTGGTTTGGTTTTTTTATGATGTAGCTAGTTTTGGAGCAGATTAAACCCAGCTATACATCACTGAAATCTGCAAGGAAAAATCAGAGCCATAACTTCCATTAATAACTAAAATTGTGAGACATTGTGACCCCCTCTGGATATGGGAGACTTAGGAAAGTGCCAGAATCTTTTAATTTGCTTTACTGTACAAAAATCACAGAAAATAAACTTTTCTGAACCCAAAGCCACTGCAATTCATGGAGAACAAGTGGTAAACCATTCTGGTTTTACCTTAAATTTTAGGTGCTCCTTTTGACTTTGGCTGGATTTATAGAGAAAAATAAACTCTGAGAGAGTAGTCTTAAAACGACTTCCAAGAGCAGAAAGACTAACTTACACCTAAGAAACATTCTGTGGAATAACTTTATTTTATGACCACTGATAATTGTAATTTGGAACACTTAAAACTGTCAAATTAAAATAAACAACAAAACCAGAAACAAGCAAGCAAATTAATAAACCAAAAACAAACCCCAAAAAAATCTAGTGCAACAAACAGATCAGTTATTTAACGAAAAACAGATAATACAGTTCAAAATGTGTGACAGAAAGTCATGCCTAAAAAGTAAACAAAAAGTTGATACACTGAATTTTGATTCAAGTTTCTCTTTATCATTACAAATTTCCAAATACTGTGTAAAAAAAAAAAACAAACCTCAAAAAAAACCCTGCACCTTTTCTTGCATTTCTTAAGCACCTAGTGTATCCTCAGCAAATGGGTGGATTCAGACAAACTGATTTTGCTAAGTGAATATTAGGAAATTATTAGTGAATAAACTGACCTTTAATTCCCACTTATGATTTGCATTTTGCTATTTGCATGCTCTTTACATACATTTGCATCACCTCTTAATTAATTCTGTTCTCTAACCATTGTAAAAATTTCTGATTTTTCATATTGATATGTTCAAAAATTTTACTGCTGTCTCATCTTGAACCTTCTGTTTTCTTGCTGAGTTCTTCAAATGCCAACAATTCTCTTAGTCCATGTTAATGGTGCCTATCTGGTCACACCAATTTGAAACAAGCTGTTTTCAAGGTGTAGAACCTTATTGCTTTCAAGTGTTCTGATTATGCAGTTGTGAATTCATTGTTGTTGGTAGGATGAAGCTGACATATGCAAGAATCACACTTGATTTTACTTAGTAGGAATGACTTTTAGCTGTCAAAATTATGGAAGAACTGGATTTCATCTCTCTATTGGAACACTACATATGTGTAACAAGCCTAACAAAACTTGCAAGTTCCTGTCCAGAATCACAGTAACATAGACACTCTCTGAATTGCTCCAAAGAATCATTTTTTCTGATTCTTCATTCTTGAGCTGCCCAAGAAAGTAGATTCTGTCCCTGGATTTTCATATCAAACTTTTTTTTTTTTCCTAATTGCATTCTGCCAATCTGCTGGTGTCACAGAAATCTGGATGTCTTTAAAGTGATTGTTCTGGTCTTTGTTTCTTACTATTTATTCCTGCTTGAAAGATAATTCTTGATACTGATGACCCAGTTAGAATATGAAGTTTCTGTAAATAACACTAAGGTTGACAGTGGTCCAGTGGTATTAAAAAAAAAACCAACAAAACAACATTAATGAATTGGTTAATCCAAACAACCTAGCATCTTCCACTCCCATAATTACATTTGTGACTGGAAATCATAGTTCTTGAAGTACTTCCTTGGGATGACTGCAGTCTCTGATTAGGTCTATTACACAGACCATAATTCCTTGAACAAACAAAGCAAATGACAACAAGAGAAAGTTGTCATCCTTCAAAATGATCAACAATAGATGTACACACATATTTATACCTGTATTTCTCAGAGACTTGCTGGCAGCAGAAGAGAAATACTAAATAATCCTGCCTTCTCTTCAGGACTGTGTATGCTTATGATTCGAAATATTTTTTTAATTTTCTTCAACAACTACTGATGCAGCAACACATAATTTTCTTTTACTTCAGTCTTTCCTTCATCCCTGTTTTCTTTGATTATACAGGTAGAGCCCAGATATTTCCAGCTTTCTGCTCCAAATTCAACTCTATGGGGACATTCACATGAAATTTTTCATAATCATAAAATCATGCTTTGACAATTACAAGAAACTAAATTGTTTCTCTTGCCAATAATGAAGGACAAACGTTAGGTATATCTACGCAATAGGTATATTGACGTATATAAGTTTGAGATGACTGTGTCTTAGCTTAACCTTTTGAAATAACAGAATTGCACAAAATAAAATTTCTTCTTCAAGAAGACCTGAACAAAATATACCCTTGTCACTTGCACTAACTCCTACAGTGAACAAAGAATTAATGGCAGAGTTTAGACTTTGTCAGAGTAAATTTTATTGTCAACTGTTTTTCTGCCCTTCCTATCTCTTTTTTTCTTACCAGAAGGTATCAATGCTTTCTGCAAGCACAAGGCATCACTCAAAGAAGTTGTCCAGATACTACAGTAATCATAGCACACCAAATTTTTATGCTTCTACACAACTTTTGCAGGACCTGACAAAGAAAAAACTGACACTTCTCTGATTTACCTAGAGCACGCTTTAAATATGCTTATGCATTTGTTGAATAATTGTGATAAATGGAAAATGAGCTAGAATCTAGAAATGGCCTTTCTATATCTAGAAAGGCCATTTGAGACAGGGAGATAATTTAGCAACTGTGCAGTATTGGTAAAGATAAGAAGATAGTACTCTTCATTAGCAGTACTTTAGGATACAAAATACTCATTCCATGTTTTGCTGTATTTTAAGGAAGGGCAGACATTTTAGGAGTGCTGTCCTACTGCTAGAAGGCCACTATTAGCAGCAGGTTTCTTTACCGAATAAATCCTTATGTAACAACAAGTAGGTAGCGTAAGCAAATGCCCCCACCCTATCACATTAAATATCATCCTCTCCTGTACTTACTTGCAAACTGATTACTCATAGATACCCTGAGGTATCTAACAGGTGATCAAATAGGAGCTTTGACTCTGTTGTTGTACTTTTTTCAGGACACTTTTAAGCACAGAATTGTAGAATGGTTAAGGCTGGGAGGTACCTCTAGAGGTGACTTTGAACACCCTTCTCTGCTCAAGAAGGGTCATCTATTCCTGAAGTGAATCACCTCATTTATAATCTCTCCTAGAAAACCTCTATGTCAAGGGAGACCTTGCACTAAAACATCTGGGTGCCCTAAGCTTCTAAGAACCCCAAATGAGTTCTGCTTATGGAAGCTTTGACATAACATAACATGCCTGACTCTTGCTGATGCAATTCAGGTAGATTAATCAATAAACTCCATTAATGTTTCTTTCTGTGCTTATAATTTACTTACAGTAGATACATGCTAAGTAATGGGAAAAGGCAAGATGCCATGGAATGCCATGGTTTAGACTGGTCAGTATTAGTATTACTTTGGACATTTACATGGAACTTTAACTGTAACAGTAGTTTTTGCACAGCTAAGATTTTGCTCAATATTAATTACAGTTTTAAAAGAATTAAATGGAATTTGATTGCACTTTGTACTACACCATTGCATCATAAGAGAGAAAATACAGCTAATGGATGTCTCCTGATCACCTTGGCAGGAGGAAAAATGAAACAGTGTAAAGAGAACTGACTAGAGAAATTCCTGATATACATTTCATTTCTGAAGCATTTTGCACTAGTAACTTTGAATAATCATAAATATTACCATTAGCTCTCAGCCCGATAGCCTAAAAGGCAGACTAAATCACAGATTACTCTGGAATATGGATTTCTTATCGCTTAATAAATTGCAGAGCTGTGAGGGCTGAAGAATTTCCTTTAATTAAGGGCTCCTCCTACATCTCTCCTCCACCCACAACACCTCATCTCTGAAATAGTTTGGAGCACAAAAGCAAAAGTAACTTCCATTCTAGATTCTGAAAACACAGAAGATTTTAGGCTGTGGTCTTCAAAGAGGTTTGTTTGAACACATAGTTATAATCTTCCCTCTAATGAAAATCTTCAATTTTTGTTCATAATTAAACATTTTGCCTGCTTTAGAGATAGTTCAGGTATTTAAGAAAGTTAAGGTAAATAGTCCTATTCAGACATTTTAGCTCACTCCAGGTCAAGTGCTTCTAAAAAGTTTGGTCAGTCTAGACAGAGGCCTGTGCTTACTTCCAAAATTTATAGGGTAAGAACATCTAAAAACTTTGAGATCAGACTGATGATAGTACTGAATAGAATATCAATTGCTTTCTTATGTGGTATTATATGCTGCTTTATTTTGTAATCATACAATAGCACATTTCAACAAAAGGACAATGTTGCTAGTTAATTTTAGAAAGGAAATGCTTATGAACTTTTGTAAATAAATGAGTAGACATAAGAATTCATTATATGGTTTAGCATGCATGGCGGTGTTCAGTCCAAGTCTGAATCTATGATTCAATGAATTTCATCATTGTTAAGTCATAAATAAGCATTTTAACTCTTAAGTTTATAAAATGGATGATTATATCATAAAGTGTAAAAAAGTATACACTAAGATACAATATTACCACATTTTAAGTTGCAATATGATCCAACAAAATATATACGATAATTTACAGTGGTGAAAAAGCAATTTTCATACAAAATTAGGCTAAGAGCTCTGCTTTTCCAAATTTTTAGTGAAGTATGAAAACAAAGAGTCCTGGACTACCTTGTTAGTAGGAGATTAGGAGTCTCTAAAGATATTTTAATGAGCTATCTATAGCACAAATGAATTTACTTATGTTACTCATGCTTGGATCTCTGAAACAGAGACAAAATTTGCATTATTAATTTTTCTCTTGATTTGGTAATTACAAATAACTGTTACATATATCCAGAAAACCTATTTGCAGAAACATAGTTTTGAACTGGACTCTGTTAAGATGGTAGTTATACCCATTTTGTTTTGATATTAACCTCTGGGAATAAACAGCTATTTATTAATTTGCCATTGCAGAATTTTTTTTTCCCCAATCAATAAGCAGCACACAATATACCAAGTTATCCTTGCAAGTGAGTTTCCTTAATTTAAATAGATACCATTTATTAACTTGGAGTGATAAACTAGTGAATGCTTCATTCCTATGTGCTCTGTCAATAGCAAATAATGAAATCTTTAACCAGGACAACTGACAAAGCTTCAAACTCTTGAGAAGACACTGCAGTTCTATTACTATCCTTGAACATTCACTGCAAAGTGAGACTAAAATTAGGATTTTCAAATGCAAAACCAATCCCCTATTTAAAGTTTTTATCTTCAAAGTTTTAGCCTTTTATTTTTCTCCTTTTAAGTGCACTAGGAATTTTCTGAATGTAGTCCGTTATGTTGACTAGCCAGACCCCATGAATTTCCCAGAGCACTCAGATTTCCACTGTGGTTTTGTGCAAAGAGTTGAATCACACTGCTGTATCATAACTAGAAGAAAGCAATTTATATAGAGGAAAGGGGAGTGGATAATATGTAAGTAATGAGAAGATGGAAATTGCTAAGGTTTTAGCAGCTAGCTCAGGGAATATCATCTACTAGAGTTTCTTTAGATGTTTTTCACTTGGTGACAGTTTTTTGGATATTTTTGGAATAAATTCAATTCTTATAAAAATATACTTTTCATAGGCCTTTTTAAAAGTTTCAGCAGACTAGTTCAGCCTTTAGAGGGAAATATAACTACACTTCTTATGTCTCTTTTTCTGCAAATACTTACCCAAGTACATTAACTAGAAGAATCACCTCATTTACTATAGTATGACTATAAGAGTATGTTCACAAATAAGCTGTAAGTAGGCACCAGTCTTTGTCTATATAACCTATTTGGTACATATTTCATGGATTTACAGTATCACATATGATACCAAAAAGTACAGGGAGAGGTACAAAACTGCATGATCAGCTACATATTTAAACTATGTATTTTCACTGTCTATGCACAAATGAGTAAAAAAATATTCTATTTTGAGTTCTCTGAATTCTTTTCACTTCTGTTTTCTTCAGTTTTGAATACTAGAATGAAATGGTATAGTAAGTAAACAATTTGCAATGTACAGCCTTTCAAAACCTCAGTGGGGAAGTACATTCTGATACCCACAAGGTACTTGTAAATAATGAAAAGCACAGATCATTGACATAGACCAATCTGAATCATTAGGTAAAAAAGTAAAAAAGTAAAAAAGTAAAGTAAAGTAAAATAAGCACAGACAAAAGTTTAAGACAAACCAAATGCAGGACTGAAGCAAAAATGTAGGCCATTCTCACATGGTTAGGCAACTTTCTTTTGTGAAACATGTCTCATAAATATTTAGCAGGGTCATACACAAGTATGGGTTCTGTACCTTGGATGGGAAAACCTTGGTTGAGTGAATAGACTGGGAACGAGAGGCTGGAGAGCAGCACTGCAAAAAGAGACCTGGGGATCATGGTCTGTGGCAAGTACAATCTGAATCATCAATGCCTGGGCAGCCAGGAGGGCCAGCCATGTCCTGGGGGGCATCAGGCACAGCATCTCCAGCTGGGCAAGGGAGGAGATGGTCCTGCTCTGATCTGAGATGGGGCAGCCTCACCTCGAGTCCTGGGGGCAGTTCTGGGTGCCATATTATTAGAGAGCATTTAAAGGAGGGCCACAAGGATCGTGAAGGACCTGGAAGGGAAGCTGTATGAGGAATGGCTGAGGTCACTTGAGGTCTGTTCAGCCTGGAGAACACTGAACTCATTGAGGTCTTCAACGTCCTTGTTGGGAAGTGAAGAGGCAGACACTGATCTCTTCACTCTTGCGACCAATGACGGGACTCAAGGAAATGGCTTGAAGATTGGGCACTGGAACCAGCTCCCCAAGGAAGGGAACCTGCTCCCCAACCAACACCAGCCTGACAGAATTCAAGCATTTGGACAGTGCTCTTGGGCATATGTGACTCTTGGGGATGGTGCTGTGCAGGTCCAAGAAGTGGACTCAGGGATCCCAATGGGTCCCTTCCAACTCAGTGTATTCTATGATACTATAATTCTATGACTTATTTGGTGGCTTACTACATCATATGATTCTAGTAAGTGAAAACAACCTTTGAAACTTCCTTTTATGTTCAGAATTCTTCCTTTTGCTTTATTCTTCTTTGAAATGAAATGATAAGTTATAAACATATCTTAGTTGTTGCAGTTTGGTATATCCATGAGCTTCCCATTACTTAGGCCTACTGGAGTAGGAGGCATGTCTTATCACCTTATTACCTTACCAATCTCTACAACTACCTGAAGGGAGGTTGTAGACAGGCAGGGGTCAGTCTCCTATCCCAGCAACAGGACAAGAGGACACAGTCTTATGCTGTTCCTGGGGACGTTTAGGTTGGACATTAGGATGAAGTTCTTCACACAAAAGGTGATTGGGCATTAGAATGGGCTGCCCAGGGAGGTGGTGGAGTCTCCATCCATGGAGGCGTTTAAGAAAAGACTGGATGTGGCACTTGGTGATATGGTTTAGTTGACAAGGTTATGCCATAGTCTGGATGATTTCAAAGGTCTTTTCCAACCTAGTTGATACTAGGATTTTGTCTCCTTCTGCTGAAGGCATGTCTTCTTTATTCTGCTTAGAAACAGCAAAATAAAGAGGCTAAAATATTTGTTAGGCTTTGATGAACAGCATCCTGTTAGCACTGAACAAAGGACCAACTAAAGTGGTGTTTATATGCCTTGGTAACTGACACTTGGTTGATGAGCCAGTGGAAATATCTACAAACATTTTTCCTTTTGTTTTTTTTTTTCTTCATTAGTGTTTTTCTAAATACAGTCTTGCTGTTCTTTCTGTCTGTTGCTTGAAGACTTATGAAGTGAACTAATAATTTCTGCTGAACAAAAATCATTCAAGTTGCAGCTTTATTTTTATTTTAACTAGAAAACCAATTTTCTTTCCCTGATTTCTTCTTAGTGAAATCATACACAAAATAATTTCAAAATTAGCACTTCCTTGTGTCCAGAAAACAAGTACAAATCCTTTTAAAAACTCTACATGAGTGTCCCAACTGAAAGTACTTAATCCCATCCCAAGTTTGTCCTGTTCTTTTCTATACCCTCTTTAGAAAAGGGGCCTTGTGTTTGTGTATGTGGGTGTATGCATCTGTATGAAGAAAGACAATTCATGTGATGGAATGAGATAGTGATTTACCTCTTGATAGCAAACTTTATTGTTTCAGATCATATTGATAGTACTGGGTACATTGCTGAATCTAATGACAGCATTATTACAGCAAGAAACTCCCATTATCACTGTCATCACTGCATTTTGCCACCTTGGGAATCAGCATGCAAAGAAAAAAGATTACAGTATTCTTTCAAGCTATACCTTTTAAATAGTCTCTGCTCAAGTGAGTCCAAAAAATCAACTGCTGCTTACTGCAGAGTCTGTAGGGGCAAACTGTTATTAATGCTCTGAGATTTAGCATGTTATTTACACAGAATTAGACAAATCCTGAGATTTCTACCTCCTTAATTATGTGAAAAGATGGGACAATCATATCAGTGTAATTTAAATTAATCTGTCTGATCCCAAGATCTTTGCTGATCTTGAAAGGACAGGTAGTGCCATCTACTACTGCTTTTGAAGGCCCCCAATATGACATATTTGTGACCTATATGTTAGTCAGAAATAGATTAAGACCCTTTTCTTTCCTTTGATGTTCCACATCCTCAAAATCTTTAAGAAAAGCAGCTTCCAAATTCTAGCTATACATCACCTCCTTCTGAGATCATTTTTACAACTTGCAGAACCAAAATGATCTAGGCAGGGAGAAGTGGAGAAATGCATAACCAACCAAGCATTTAGGTACTGAATGCTGTATCAAGAAGAAATGTTCAGTGGGATACCCTGTGTTCAGAACTGCTCCCTGCCTCAGTGCCTCCAGCTTCTGATGGATATTCTCTGAAAGAGTGTATGCACTGGATGCAACAAAACAATATGTAACTGTTGTACAGTATTTTGCTACAGCCTCCTCAATGTTTTGAGCAAGAATTTGCTGACCTGTCTGGGATCTCAAAGAATACAGATTAGGAAATACTACGTACTTCCCCTATTCCCCATCACATATATAAGCACAAATGTACTTCTGGAATGGAAAGTGGAAGGATTTGGAGCTAGAAAAGGCTCACGACAGAGGCATTTAAGGGAGAGACTAAGGTAGATCTGAAAAAAAAAGGAAATTAATGAAAGAGGAAACAAATGAATGAAAGGGTAACCCAGGATCTTGTAGTGCTGGGGAAGCTGACATTTGAGAAAGCATAGGTTTAAAGAAAAGAAAGTACAATCACTTGCCACAGAGAAGGGATGCCTTAGAAGATGAAAGAGGTAGATGATTCTGAAAAGACACTGTATGTGATTGGTTTTAAGAGAATGTAAAGCTTCACTGGGAGCAAAGAAACATTTATTTTGCAAAATCAGATTCCACAGAAACAAATACAGAGGAGGGAAGTAAAAGGAAGTCTGAAGAAGTCTTCTATTTACTTTTTTAAGCATATGTACCTGCAACCCAAATATGCAGAGCCTACTTGAGATTAAAAACATGAAACATGTTGCTATCATTCCACAAACACTGGAGTTGGATTTTATTACTCCTATTGTGTCCTTTGTGCCTTCTCAGAGAAGGAACCAAATGAGAAAACACCAGCAAAATCTTAGCTTGTGAGTCTGATTGCCACCAGTTCATGCTTGTGCTAGCTTGTGTCTATTAATAAAAAAATATAAGGAGGTAATTGAAATATATTTCCATAAAAAAAATGTGTCTGCTGAAGTTCATACTGAATGTGTTGTCATTTTTATAACAGAACTCTGAAAATATTTTTTACTGTTGTTGAGAAAAACCCCTTGTGATTACTATGTGATTTCCCTCACAGGGTTAGTCTAATGTATGAAAGTGCTTTTCAACATTGAAAGAAAAAGGACTTGGCATCCAAGCTTGTTAATAATCTGGATTCAATACAACAGATTTAATCTTTCCATTCCTTTTTCACGAATAAGTTCTTTGGCTAAAATATAGATTTTTTTCTCATGGTCCTAATTTCTGTTTTAATTGAATTGCTGAGAATGACAATGATTAGAGAATGTTGTGTGGTGAACAGATTTGTTTAGATAATGTGGTTTTAACACCTCTTGTTCTGCCCAAAATACACAGTCTTCCATAAAAGGATTTGGTAATGCATAGCTTCTATACTACATTCTGTAACAGTAAATGTTCACTGGGCTTGCATTTAGTGATTAATAAATGAGATGGAAGGAAACATAAACTGAAACTATGAAAAGGTAACATAAACATAATGATTATAAGGAGAATATTTTTACTGTTCCAGTGAAAATTCAGTAATTTGTTTACATAAGTCAGTCAAAATCATAATGTAAAAATGTTTCCTCCTGATACCAGAATTCACAGAATTTGAAATATTTTATATTTAAAATTGAAAATAAGGTGAATACAATGCTTATGAAAAGTGGTCAATTAGTAAGACTCAGACTTCAGGCTAATACTGAATACTTCAGGATGTTTTAACTAGATTGACCTGCCATTAAACTTGCAGCTTCCTCTGGAGCAACTGCATTAAGAAATGAGAGAGTAATTTGATTTTCCTTAAATTCCTTTATTTAAACATAATTATAAAATATGACACCATTTTTTGTAATGGGGACACTCACCCACTAGTCATATATTTATATATATAAATATATACTTTTCTATATTTTTACTTAGGAAACATCTGAAGTTAATGTGAGTTATGTTGAGGGAAAAAATTACTGTCTTTGTATTCAGATCAGAATTGAACAGATTCAATTGAAGAGCTTTAAACTTGCCCATCCAAGTTTACTTAAAGGCAAGACAGAGCATGACAGGGTAATCTCTAGCAAAGAAATATCCTTCTTTTAGTACTATAGATATTTAGCTACACTGTTTTTGAAATATTTATGGGCCTACAGCAATAGCAACATTCAAATATTAACTGTAAGGTACTTTAAGAGAGAGATGCTGAAAAGAATTTATATATTTTTATTTTCCCTTTTCACATTCTATGTTGTGAGATTTCTAACGCAGCATTCTGCTGGGACAATACATTTCTTGCCTCCCAGTGCTTGTCTATGCCACTTGATTTACCAGTACAAAGGAGCCAACATGAGAGGAATGGAGAAACACTCTCCCTGTTAGATGACTGAGTAGCTTCTCCCAAAGCACCCCTATATTCAAGAAGCAAAAGGTTCAAGGTTGGGAAATAAAGTAAGACTTATCATTTTCCTCCCTCTACCCCATTTTCAGTGCCCTGACAGCACAGCACTTCCATATAAAATGTGTCCAGAACCTCCTTGATGTTTTGCATGAGGGAACATTCAGATTAATGAGACTTCACTTTGACCAGTTGTTGTTACTTTGTGAGAGCCTCAGTTTTTTTAGGAAGAATTTATGGATACTTTTTCTATGAAACAAGCTATGTAAACTGACCAGCAGTGAGTGTCTCCTTAGAAACTAGAAGTCAGCATTCAAGTCAAAGATTAACAAATCTTCCATTTCTGTGAATCAGTTTGTATCAGTATCTGATGTATTAGTTTCAGATGGTATTAGTATCTTCCTCTTGTTCCTGAGTTTTAAAGTATGTGAATTCTGCTATTTATCCATATTTACATCAATAAGTGTATCAAGATTTAGATCAAGCAGTGTTATCCAGACAGAGATCTCTGACCTATGGGTGTGAAATGGTGCCTATAGTATCTCTAGTGGATGGTGAGGAACCATTAAATAATCACACACACTAAGTAATAATGTATGAGGTCTAATTTTTGGTTTATTCTTGCAAAAGATTCAAACTAACAAGCTATTGATGTATTAACAAGCTATCATTTGGCTATTAAGTTTTTCTTTACTGGATTCCATTTTCCTCTGCTGAAATTAGAGAATATTTCTGACATTCTAGACCTATCCCTCTTCTGCTGTCCTTGAAATGTAGTGATACCTTCTACATTTTGAGTCCAGAAGAAAAAAAAAAAAAATCAATCTACTGAACCATATTCAAAATGATGACAAATCTTGAAATCGACCTCGTGCACCTGTGTGCATACATACATTTTATAGGTATATATATATATATANGTATATATATATTGGGGGGGAGGGGGGCATGATTTTTAATAACAATACCACCACACTGTGTTCTGTATTGTAAGTATTTTCTTTCTGAATAGTTAGTAGAATTACACCATCTAAGATACTCCAAATAGTATAGAAATAAAGACAAAGCTGCCACCTCTATCTACAGATCTTATTTACATCTTTCCCTACACAAGCTGCTGTTTATTTTCAGTTTGTGGAACACACTCTAGTGTGCTTTGACAAAGCAAATCCTGCTTCATCATCTCCAAGCCCCTGGAGATTTCCATTTGCTTCATGATTAATTACTGGCCTCTTGGTCTTTCCACTTAAAAAAATCCCAAAAAGCCCTCTAAACCCAACCAAAAAAGCTTCAAAGAGCAAGTACAGCAAGTTCTTCCCTTATAAGCAAAAACAATTAAGTCTAATTTACTTTGAGTTAAAGTGCTATATATATATACCTTATTCCACCACCATGCTATTTTGGGTCTATGGTAGACCTATGATTTAGATCTGTGGTTCAGTCACACCAATTAATAAGCTGGGACAAGTGTGAGAACCAGTCTGCTCATCTCCCTCATCTTTCTAACATCTATTTCCACAGAGGAAAAATTAGAATAGGATTTAAGACCTGTAGGATAAGAGACTTGAATGCTTTGCAATAGATGAAATGTGCTGGCACATGCTGAAGTTGTTTGGGTACCAGGTGGATCACACAAGTGTATAAGCCTCATTTCCTTCAGACAGCATGGAAAAAAAATAGCAGATGTGGCAGAAATGCTCATAAAGAGCTGTATTGAAAATCACTTTTCTCTCCATACCTTTGTCTCTAACTACTGAAGTTTCGTAAGTTAGATACTTATGAATCAAAAATGTTTACAAAATAAAGACAACTACTGACAGTGTCTATTGAGATACTAAATCAGCACTTAGAAGATGTGTACACAAACTGAATTAGCAGAATAAATTTTTGCATATAGATAACATGTGTTTACCTGTCTAGTAGTGTTTTATTAACTTTAACAATAGGAGCTTAAAGTGTCTGTGGTCCAAAAATGAGAATTTTCAAATATCAGTATGGCAACTCAGGAACATTTCTCATAATCATTTCATAAGCCAATGCCTAAAATATGTATTAATGCAGTTTTGTGACAAATCACCTGTTAGATTTCAGCCGACAGCTTGCCATACCTTAATCATAAATAACTGTAAAATATGGCTATCATAATGTATTATGAAAAAAAGAGAGACACTATGGAGCAACCTTTCTGATACACCTCTCCTACTCCCCCTCGCCTTCCTGATTTTGCTGTGTACTGACCCAATGGCCACTGGTTCCAGTTGTTAATGGAATACCCTACTGTGTTAAAGAGCTTTGTGGGATGCTATTTATTAGGAATGCAAGCAACAATACAAGGCAGAAGAGATGAAAGGAAAATAACACCCCCCACTATGAAGAGAGTACTATTTAATACATGAAATTCATGAGTCTGAGACATGAAGGCCTATGGTTGGCCTTTTGAAGAGCTATAGTAGAAGTTACTCAAGAGTGTGGTCATAGGTAAGTATTCAGAAGAACAGCAGGCAAGCTGACTCATTTTGCTTTTTCCTTTGCTACATTTTTTTGAGATTTAAACCTGCACTCATAGCTTGCACTTCACATAAGATTTTCACTGCTGGTGTGCAGCCTCCATGAGAAGACTGGAAATAGCAGCATGAGCAGGAAAAATGAGAATTAAACAGTTAATCTGGAATGAAATGAGAAAGATGTATATTTTTTTTGAAAACCTCTGAGGGAATACATGATACATATTTCCAAATTAAAAATCTTCCTATCACCTCAAAACCCCCAGCAAGAAACCAAAAAAACCCCACCAATATTTCTATCTTTCAAGTCTAGTTTAAGTATTGTCTTAGAGATCATTAAGTGTTTTACAGGAAACATTTCAAAGTATAAAGTGTGCAAATGTAGTTCCAGTTCAGTGCTGTACTAACCATAGAGTAACGTACTGCTGCAATCTTGCCAGAAATAGAACACCAGTGTAGAATTCTGTGTTCAATTTTTTTTTTTTTTTAAGTTTAGGGACAAAAAAATCTACCTTAATGAGTAGTTTGTAACACATGAATTAAGCTTCTTGTTATGTNTTAAGTTTAGGGACAAAAAAATCTACCTTAATGAGTAGTTTGTAACACATGAATTAAGCTTCTTGTTATGTTATTTGCTCTTAGAAGGAAAGGAATGTTAAAGGAATATTAACAAACCACAAATATAGGTTAATGTATGTGTACACTACCATCTTAAATACAAAATTTATGCTACTGATAACATAAGTTAGTATGCAATACTAATACAGCAGCAGAAATATACAGAGTTTTAATGCTTCTTCATTAATTTAGGGTAATTTCTTATCTGGGTTTTGTTTGTTTGGTTTTTTTTTTTTTCCCTTTAGCATCACTACAAAACATAGTCTTTTAAGTAATGAAATCTGCTTTTATTATTTCTATAAAAATAAATGTATTTAATGTGATGCATTTATTTCTAAAGGGAATAAATTTTTAAATAAAAGGGAATAATTTTTTTCTAAAGGAAATGAATTTCAAACAAAAAATTCTAAAGGAAATAAATTTATTTCTAAAGGACTAAAGGAAGAGCTACACAACCTGCTTATGAATCTAAAAAAAAGCAAAGCTAAAAAAAAACAAAGCTAAAACCAAACCGCATATCCGTGTTGTGATATGTTAAAAATTTAAAATACATGAGATTATTGCTCAACTTTTTACTGTCATGCAATGATCACAGCATGAAGACCACTAAAACAGCTAAGTTACCCATAAGAACTTCTGGGACATAACATTAAAACCTAAAATATCTATTTAGTGTTGCCATTTCAAAGCAAATGCAGCCTTGAAGCCATTTCAGTTAAGGGGGCAAAGGTGATGATTTAAGTCTTGCTTTCTTTAACAACATTTATTGCTATAAAGACCAAGTAGCATTTTGCCCAGCTTTTGATTTGTGTTGTACTTTGAAGACACTGTTGCTTGTTGAAAAGCTAGTCTTTTACGGAATAGTTAGTTCTTTTTGACAAGATAAAAAGTAATCATCTGTGCCACATTTCATATATTTACCTTTTCATACAAAGTAATTATTGTACAAGGTTACTTGGTGTTTTGAAAGATACTATTTGGAAAGCATTAGTGTTCTTTTAAGTGTGAGATTATTTGGCTGGCCATTTTTCATGGTGTAACTGGCAGCATCAAAAAAAGACAGCAATTTATAGGACTTGAGGAGAACATAGTTTATTTTCACTTTTGTCAGCCTTCATGCTGGTAGCACTAGCTTCCAGAGGATGATAAAACACGATTATACAATAGAAAACACCCAAATCATTCTCCTCTGCAGAAAAGGAGCATTGACCTGCAATGAGCTTAGCAGGTGCCAACAAGACTGACTTCAGAATCAGGCGCTACACAGCTTGATGGGGCTGCAGCCAGCCGCTGTGGAACTCAGGACAAGAGGCACCACTGTGGCCAACAGTGCACCCGGAGCTTCATTCCAACATTTCTTTTCCAGGAAAGCCAACTTTTCCAGCATCAGTATTAATGGGGTCCCAGCACCATAATGCCTGACTAGCACTTACTGCGTTTATACTGACACTCTACCCCCATTTTACACAGCGTGACTGGTGTCACAGGGGGTGTAGCTTCCAGGCTTCCAAAGACACCTAGAAGCTTACAATGAGGTTTTCCAAAGCACTCTTCACCTAAATCCTACTATTTCCACCTACGTTCCTGCTCTGCAGAGGACTGGACAGAAGGTTGAGAAGAGTCGGGATGGACCCTGTTCTAGCCCAATGTTACGCCACCGGCTGTGCCAAGCAACACGTGGTGTCACTCAGCATGGAACCTGCCCATTCTCCAGGAAAAAAAAATCTGAGATTTGCCATGCACAAAGATGACTGCTACTAAAATATCGCTCTGCCACACTGTCACTCTGGGACACCCCTCGCGGACCGGCAGGTCTGCTACAACCCCCGTGGGTTTAACCATCTGGCCGCGAAGGCGCACAAGAAGTTGAGCGCTGCAAGCGCGGCGCAGGCCGCCCGCCCAGGGAAGTTCTGAGGGGCCCGGGCCGCC
>VZRH01006044.1:21913-34212 GCA_013397555.1 Urocynchramus pylzowi
GGTGCCGGTGCGTGGAGAAAGCGCTGAGGGTGGTGGGGACGGGGATCTGGGCACTTGGAGAAGGTGAAGAGTAGCGGAAGGGGCGGCTGAGGGGTGCTGGCAGCTGGAAAAGATGAGGAGCAGGGCAGGGGGGCGGTGGGAGGCTCCTGGCACGGAGGGAGAGGGTGTCAGGGCGGTTCTGGTGGGTGTTAGTGCCAGCCTAACCCGCTGTGTTCTCTTGCAGTGGCTGATATCCCAGCAGGTATCCTTTTCCCGGGATCCAGGAAGGGCTCCGAGCTCAGAACAGCTCCAAGGAAACCCCAAACACCTCAAGGGCCTGGGGGTGGGGGCATGGAGTGGGTGTTTGGACCTGCTTCATCGCTGCTTTCACAGAACCACGGAGTTTGGGTTGGAAGGGGCCTTAAATCCCATCTCATGCCCATTTTCCTGAGGTTTTTGGAGGCTTTGCTGCTGTTTCCCATCCACATTTTGTGGTTCCCTTAACCCTGGTTCCAGATCCCCCAGTTTGAAGATGTGAAGTTTGAGGCAGCCAGTTTGCTGTCGGAGCTCTACTGCCAGGAGGTGAGAGAAACCCCCCAAAACCCCTCTGTGCCCCTTGAGTTTGGCTTTGGGATGGGGTATTCCCGTGAGAAATCAGATTTCTGCAATGAGAGGATTTTTTCCTTCCTTGTTGAGGAAGTTTTTGCCGGAATTGCAGCAAGAGTTTCCCACTGCTAAAAGATTCCCACTGCTCGGCCAAATAAATTTTTGGGTCCTTATTAATCAAATGCTGATTTTAGGGGAGGGAAATCCATTATTTTNTGGAATTGCAGCAAGAGTTTCCTACTGCTAAAGGATTTTGCTCGGCCAAATAAATTTTTGGGTCCTTATTAATCAAATGCTGATTTTAGGGGAGGGAAATCCATTATTTTCCTCAGGATTTTGGAATCCTGGAGTGATTTGGGTTGGAAAGAACCTGAAGGATGATCCAGTTCCATGGGAAGGACAATTTTTATCCCAGGTTGCTCCAACCAGTGCTCCCCAAATCCCAGATTTCTCCAATCCCATCCAACCCTACTTGGACATTCCAAGGATGGAGCAGCCCCAAACTTTTCCCATTTTATTTTTATTGCTTCCAACACTCTGATCCCTCCCTCCCATCCCTCCCTGGAGGGCTGAGCGTGGTTATCCAGGGAATTCCAGGGCTGTGGAGCTCCAGGATCCTGGGTTGTGGTGACTGGGGGTGTCTGTGTTGCAGAATTCCGTGGACACGGCCAAGCCCCTGCTGCGCAAAGCCATCCAGATCTCCCAGCAGACTCCCTACTGGCACTGCAGGCTGCTCTTCCAGCTGGCTGTGAGTCCTTGGAGCAGCAATTCCTTGGGGAAAAATCCTGGAAAAATCCTGCACCCCCAGTAAAAATACCCTGGAAGCCTTGCATTTTATTGTTCCCTAAAAAATTGCTGTTAATGGCTGCCTTTTATCCCTTTATTCCTTAAAAGTTTGTTGTTATTGGAGAGGGGAAAAGGCAGATCCAGGGTGGGAATTGGTGTTGGATTGGATCAAGGAATCAGTCAGGATCATTCTGTGGGAATTAGGAACCTGGAATTCCAAGGATGGAGGAAAAAATCCGTTTTGGGGCTTGCAGGGAGAGCAAATCCTGCTGGGGTTGGAAGTGATGTTTGATGTTTAATGAGGGATGTGGGATGGGAGAAGGAGAAAGAGTATCCAGGAAAAGGAGCAAGGAAAAGAATCCAAGGGAAATTTTTGTTCCTGGTTTGGAGTACACTCTAAAATACTTATAAATTAAAAATATTTGTAGGAATAGAAACATACTGAAGTGTATTTATGGAAAAAAAAAACAACCTTAATTTGCTATGAATTAAGGAATATTTAGTTTCCCAGGAATTGAAGAATATTTAGTTTTCCAGGAATTCATCCTGAAGACTCCAAAGCTTTTCCTCTCCTGGGAGCTTCCCATTTGAATCTGATTTCCTATTTCCTTGGAGCCTGTAATCTTTCTGAATTCCCACCTGGGTTTGGGAAAGGGATAAAATTTGGGAACACACCTTGGAAGCTCCTCTTGCTCCAGTGTGACAGTCGCTGGGTTTTTTAGAGCTATTGGGATCTGTTCAGCACTGGATTTTCACCCCTTGCAGGATCTGCCTCCAATTTTTAACCAACTCCTCATTATTTCGGAATTTGAAGGGAAAAAAATCCTTCTGGGCTCAGTCAAATCCTTGGAAGCGCCACGGATTTCTTTGGAAGACAGGTCTAAAATCCCTTTAAGGAGCAGGAATTTGTAAATCCAGGGATAATGGCATTTTCTTGGGACTCCTGGAGCAAATCCTGAGTTTTTATGGCTTTTTTTAATTCCCATTTCAGCAACTCCACACGCTGGAGAAGGATTTGGTGTCGGCCTGTGACCTGCTGGGCGTGGGGGCGGAGTACGCGCGCGTGGTGGGCTCCGAGTACACCAGGTGACAGTTCCTGGGGTTCCTGCCTGAATTCCTGGGATTCCCTCCCCGAATTCCTGGGGTTCCCTCCCCAAATCCCCTGGGATTCCCTCCCCAAATCCCCTGGGATTTCCTGCCTGAATCCCCTGGGATTCCCTCCCCAAATTCCCTGGGATTTCCTGCCCGAATTCCCTGTGATTTCATCCCTGAATTTCCTGGGATTCCCTCCCCAAATCCCCTAGGATTTCCTGCCTGAATTCCTGGGATTCCCTCCCTGAATTCCTGGGATTCCCTCCCCAAATCCCCTGGGATTTCCTGCCCGAATTCCTGGGATTTTCTGCCTGAATTCCGTGGGATTCCCCCCCTAAATCCCCTGGGATTTCCTGTCTGAATTCCTGGGATTTTCTGCCTGAATCCTCTGGGATTCCCTCCCCAAATCCCCTGGGATTCCCTTCCTGAATCCCCTGGGATTCCCTCCCCAAATCCCCTGGGATTCCCTTCCTGAGTTTCCTGGGATTCCCTTCCTGAATTCCCTGGGATTTCATCCCTGAATTCCCTGGGATTTCATCTCCCAGTTCCCTGGAGTTTCTTACCTGAATTCCTGGAATTTTATCCCTGAGTTTCCTGGGATTTCATCCCTGAATTCCCTGGGATTTCATCTCCCAGTTCCCTGGAGTTTCTTACCTGAATTCCTGGAATTTTATCCCTGAGTTTCCTGGGATTTCCTGCCTGGATTTCTTCCTTGAGTCCCCTGGGATCTTCTCCCCAAATTCTCTGGGATTTCCTGCCTGAATTCCCTAGGATTTCTTCCTTGAGTCCCCTGGGATTTCTTGCTGGAATTCCCTGGAATTTCCTCCCTGAATTCTCTGGTATTTCCTCCCCAGTTCCCTGGGAATTTCTCTATCAGCTCCCTTAATCCTCTTTTTTTCCCTGTTTTTAGAGGTAGAAAAAAAGCAAATTTTTTTTTTCCCTGGTGGTTTTTTTTTTGGTGGATGGAGTAATTTCTTTTGGAATTTAACTTTATTTTCTTTCATTCCAGAGCCCTCTTTCTGCTCAGCAAGGGGATGGTGAGTTGGAAGTCAGTTTTAAATAAATTATTTCCTGTTTAATTGTAAATTCCAGAGGATTTTTTTGGGGGGAGGGATAAGCAGGATTCTTGAGGATAAATTCAGCTTTTCCCCTCGTTTTTTCTGGGAAAAATAAAAGAATCATTGCAAACTTTCACTGGAGCTTTTGTAATGAGGGATGGAAAAGCTGGTGGGATGAAAGGGCTGTGGGAATCAGGTGAATATTCCAATCCTAATTGCTGGAATTGGAGAAACCATGGAATTAGAGAATCCTGGAATTACAGAATCCATGGAATTGTTTGGCTTGGAAGAACCAGGGACACCTCCCACTATCCCAGGCAGCTCCAGCCTGGCTTTGGGCAGTTCCAGGCACGAGGCAGCCCCATTTTCCGTGGGAAATTGCCATTCCCTGAGGGTTTATCCTGACAAAATGTGGGTTTTCCTTGGGAATTGCAGCTGCTGCTGATGGAGAGGAAGCTGCAGGAGGTTCACCCGCTGCTGACGCTCTGCGGGCAGATCGTGGAGAACTGGCAGGGCAATCCCATCCAGAAGGAATCCCTCAGGGTCTTCTTCCTGGTCCTGCAGGTCACACATTACCTGGATGCTGGCCAGGTACGTGCCACGTTCCAGCTGGGGCTTTGGGACAGGGATGTCCCCTCAAAAATCAGCCCTGAGGGGATTTTCGGGGTTTTTTTTGCCAAGGAAGCAAACTCCTGTTTGTTTTATTCCCAAATTAAATGAAGAGTGAGGGAATCATGTTAATTTGGACATGTTGTCTGTGATATTTTTATATCCATGGGGGTCTCTGTTGCTTTCCTGGTGTGTTGGAGGGAATAACAGAAATTTTGGGGGGGATTTTGGGAATATTTTGAGCATCCCTTGCTGCTGTTCACCCCTGTGAAGTGCTGAGGGTCATCAATCCTAAACCAGCCCCCTAAATCATACTAAAAGCATTTGAACAGACTAGTAAGGCTGCTTTTAGCTTCAGAAAAACATTTATATTGTTATTTCAATTGGATAAATTTCCAGGAAGATGTTTGGTATTCTGGCAAGATCTATATGAATCAGAAATGTCCAACAGAAAAATTTAATTAATGAGGAAAAAAACCCCTAAATCTGTGAATTACCACTCTGCTGGGAATTTCCCCCTCTCCCAGAGCATTCCAGCAGCAGGAATGTGAGGAATTCCCGTTGGGAATTGTGTCCTGGCAGGTGAAGAGCGTGAAGCCGTGCCTGAAGCAGCTGCAGCAGTGCATCCAAACCATCTCCACCCTGCACGACGACGAGATCCTGCCCAGCAACCCCGCCGACCTCTTCCACTGGCTGCCCAAGGAGCACATGTGTGTGCTGGTCTACCTGGTGAGAGCTCCTAATTAGTGCTAATTGCTGATTAATGAGGCTTAAGGAATGGTTTGGAGCCAGCAGGGATGGGGTTTGTGGCTGCTTTGGGCTGTTTTCCCCTCAGCGACCCTGGGGTGATGCTGAGGGGGCTGCTCGGTGTGTGAGGAGATTCCAGGCTGGAAATGGGAATTTATTAATGAATTATTAAGTGATTTATCGATTAGTACCTGAATCCAATGGAAATGGAGTTGTTTGTACAAGTCAGAGCCATTTTGGGTTAATTTTATCAACTGTTTGGTGCTTTTCTTTCCCCTCAGTGTCCGTGGGGTGATGCTGAGAGGGCTGCTCGATGTGTGAGGAGATTCCAGGCTGGAAATGGGCATTAATTAATTAATAACTAGTTAATTGATTAGTTAATACCTGATTCAAATGAAAATTGAGTCATTTGTACAAAGCAGAACCATTTTGGCTTAATTTCACCAACGTGAGGAGAGCTGGACTTGGAATTGCTGAAGGATTTTGTTCCGTTTCTTGGTGATGATTCCAAAAAATCTGGGATTTAAGGAATTAAAATCTGGGATTTGAGGAATTCTGTGAATTCCCAGTCCTTCCCTCTCTGCACAGAGAAATTTTGGGAATTGTGGAATGGTTGAGGCTGGGAAGGAGCTTTCAAATCACCCATTCCCACCTCCCACTATCCTGGGGTGCTCCAGAACCTTTCCAGTGATTTCTGCTGCGGGAATTCCATCCCAGGGAATTCCCAAGGGGGATAATCCTTGCTGTGCTTCCCTGCAGGTGACAGTGATGCATTCCATGCAGGCAGGCTACCTGGAGAAGGCTCAGAAGTACACGGACAAAGCCCTCATGCAGCTGGAGAAGCTCAAAAGTAAGGAAAAAGGGCTTGGAATTCAGCTGGATTCCAGGAAAATCCTGGAAAATCCCATTATTTAGTCCTCATTTAAACCCACCCACAGCCTTGTTGAGCTGCTGGGTCAGCCTAAGATTAAAACTGAGATTAAACCCCTCATTTTAAGGCTGGGTAGTGGCTTTGGAGTACCAAATCAACTTTTTGGGGTTTTTTTTTTTTGTGTGGGATTTGAAACATTCCATAAATGCCTGATGGAATTGCTCCTGCTCCTTTGCCAGTGCTGGACTGCAGCCCCATCCTGTCCTCATTCCAAGTGATTTTGTTGGAACACATCATCATGTGCAGGCTGGTCACGGGACACAAAGCCACGGCCCTGCAGGAGGTAACGTGGGAATTCCAGCATTTCCTGGCTGGGAATGGCTCCCAAAAAATGGGAATATTCTGCAGGAGCAGCCTTTGAAACGTGGGAATTGCAGTTTTGGACTCAGGTGGGAATTCCTGCTGGGTTATTCATGGATGCAGCCAGTCTTGGTGGGGCTCAGGAATTGAAAAACGTGTGATTGACTCCTGTTAAATATTTATTTAAGAGCACTTTGGAATTGATCATGGAATAATCAATAATTGATTGGGTTGACACCTTGCTGGTGGCAATTCCAGGCTGATTCTGGTGGTTTTTTCCCACTCCATCCATTCCAGAGTGGCTCCTTCCTCTTCCAGTTCCTGCCTTGTCCAGGTGTTTCCCAGTTTTTCACATTCCTGCTTTTCCTCCTCTTTCCTGGTTGATTTGTGTTGTTCCAGAGGAAAGTGGACATTTTTTTTTTGTTGCTGTTTTTCCAATAATTTTAAAATCCTGGGAATCCATCCTGGGACTGGATCATCCAATCCCTGCTGTCAGCTTTACTGGGAATACTGGGAATGTGCTGGGAACGGGGAGGGATTCAGCCTCCTGCTTCAGTCTCCTGAATCTCATCCCAATCCCAGATTTTGGGAGGTTTTATCCCACTTTTCCTGGAAAATCTGGAGCATTTCAGGAGGGATCCGTGGCTGTGAATTCCAGGGGGTGGAGGAAACCATTCCAAACCGGCTGGAATGTGGGAGGGATGTGAGGAAATCCCTTCTCCTGTGCTGGCAGCACATCCAGCCTCCCCTTTTATCCAGGACTGGAGATCCTGGAGCCGATCCCTGCATCCATGAGGGGTGCAAGGAGCGGGGTTTGGAGCAGAAAACGGAGGGAAAAGTGTCAAAAATGGGGACTTGTGTTCTTCCCCAGATTTCCCAGGTCTGCCAGCTGTGCCAGCAGTCTCCCAGGCTCTTTTCCAACCACGCTGCCCAGCTGCACACGCTCCTGGTGAGTGTTTGGGGTGAAACCTGGGAATTCTGCATCCCACACAGAATTCCAGAGAGGAGATTCCCTGGGAATTACAGATCTGCATCCTGCACTGCTGGGGGAGCTCATCCCCACCTTAGAACCCTTTGGAAAAAGAATTCCAGGATGGCTTGGGTGGGCAGGGGCACTTCCCACTATCCCAAGTTGCTCCAGCAATTCCTGGAGAGAAAATCCCACGTTTCTGTGGAGAAAATTCCAGGGATTTGGCTTTTCCTGGGTATTTTTGCCATCAAGGTCTTGTCTGGCAGCAGTTTCCTCAAGAAGGGAGGGGGAATTTGGGAGGAATCAGCTGGAAAAGGGGAAATCCAGGGATTTCAACTGTGCCCATTGGAGATGGTTTTATGTGGGAATTGTGGAAGGGGAAGAGTTTTTGTAGGGAATACTGAGTTTTCCATTATTTTAAGAAGGATTTTTTAAGCTAAATTAAACTTTTTTTCCCACGAATAATTTATTTTAAAGGATATTTTGTGGAAATTCCTGATTTTCCCCACACCTGAGGCTCATCGGTCCCTTTTTCCTGCTGTTATCCCAATATTTCTGTGGATTTAGGAATATTTTGAGCTGCATTCCCAGAAATATCCTTTCTTTTCCAGGGTCTCTACTGCATCTCTGTCAACTGCATGGACAATGCAGAAGCACAATTTACTACAGCACTGAGGGTGAGATTTTATTCCCAAATATTCTCCTGGAAACTTGGGGATGGCAGTGGGAATTTGGAAGGGAAACCTTCCATAATTCATTATTTATTAACAATTTTCCTCAGATCGGGGGGGATTTTTAACATGAAAATATCAAGGTGTGATTTTTTAGCCAGGGTTTTTTTATAGGAATGAACAAATCATGAGGAAAAGACTGAAATATTTGGGAATTTTCTCCTTTCCAGCTCACAACCCATCAGGAGCTGTGGGCGTTCATTGTCACCAACCTGGCCAGCGTCTACATCCGGGAGGGGAATCGGCACCAGGAGGTGAGCTGGGCTCTCCCCACATCTGCTTTGCTGTGGAGAAAATCCCTGGGATTTGCCTTTTTCTGGGTATTTTGGCCATCAGGGCCTTGCTGGCAGCAGCTCCTTCATGAGGGGAGTGAGAAATCCCAGTTTTCTGTGCAAAAAATTCCTGGGATTTGGCATTTTCTGGGTATTTCTGCCATCAGGGCCTTGCTGGCAGCAGCTCCTTCATGAGGGGAGTGAGAAATCCCAGTTTTCTGTGCAGAAAATTCCTGGGATTTGGCATTTTCTGGGTATTTCTGCCATCAGGGCCTTGCTGGCAGCAGCTCCTTCAAGAGGGGAGTGAGAAATCCCAGTTTTCTGTGCAGAAAATTCCTGGGATTTGGCATTTTCTGGGTATTTCTGCCATCAGGGCCTTGCTGGCAGCAGCTCTTTCATGGGGAGCAAAAGAAGATACTTAAAATTTGTGAATTCTTTAGTTAAATTTTGGTTCTAATTAATCAAATCCAATACCAAATTCATTATCAGGTCCACCAGCTCCAAGTTTTCCTTGGGAATACAGTTATCCAGGAAATGCTGTGGAACTGGAGGAGACTTGGGATCAAACTTGGATTTTTGGGATCAAAACAAGCCTAAAATTCCCAGTATTGGGATAAACTTGGGCTGGTTTGGGTGGATTTCACTGTTTTGGTGTTGATTTTTCTTTGGAAAATCCATTTTTCTTTTTCCTCTCCCATTTTCCAGCTCTACAGTTTATTGGAAAGGATAAATCCCGACCACAACTTCCCAGTGAGGTGAGAATTCCAACAAATCCCAATATTCCAAACAGATTTGCAACAGGATTTTCAACAAATTAGGGGGAAAAATCCAACTTTATTCCAAGGGAAAACTCGGGATGGGGCTCAGATGGAATATTTTGCTTGGAAGTTGGATTTTGGGGTGGAATTCCTGGGGATTTGGGTGGGATCCTGAGGTATCCATGGTTTTTTTTCCATAGTTCCCACTGTCTCCGGGCCGCAGCGTTCTACATCCGAGGGCTCTTCTCCTTTTTCCAGGGAAGATACAACGAGGCCAAGTGAGTCCAACCCCTCGGAAAAGTGGGAAAAACGTGGGAAAAGTCACCCTGGCTTTTTGGGATCGGACTGGGAATGCCAAGGCTTCGTTTCCATCCCATTCCCACGGATTTCTCCTGGATTGGCCAGGCGGGAAGAGCAGGGATGTGGTGGGGGTAGAGCTCTTTCCTTGGGAATCATTCCCTGCAATCCTTGGGAATCTTGGGAATGTTACTCCCTTCAATCCCAAGGAATTCTTGGGAATCTTATTCCCTGCAGTCCTTGGGAATCCTTGAGAATCTTGGATTTTTATTACCTGGAACCCCGAGGAATCCTTGGCAATATTGGGCATTTTATTCTCTTCAATTCCAGGGAATCCTTGGGATTTCATTCCCTGCAATCCCAAAGAATCCCTGGGAANTGGGGGTAGAGCTCTTTCCTTGGGAATCATTCCCTGCAATCCTTGGGAATCTTGGGAATGTTACTCCCTTCAATCCCAAGGAATTCTTGGGAATCTTATTCCCTGCAGTCCTTGGGAATCCTTGAGAATCTTGGATTTTTATTACCTGGAACCCCGAGGAATCCTTGGCAATATTGGGCATTTTATTCTCTTCAATTCCAGGGAATCCTTGGGATTTCATTCCCTGCAATCCTTGGGAATCTTGGGAATGTTACTCCCTTCAATCCCAAGGAATTCTTGGGAATCTTATTCCCTGCAGTCCTTGGGAATCCTTGAGAATCTTGGATTTTTATTACCTGGAACCTCGAGGAATCCTTGGCAATATTGGGCATTTTATTCTCTTCAATTCCAGGGAATCCTTGGGATTTCATTCCCTGCAATCCCAAAGAATCCCTGGGAATCTTGGCAGTGTTATTCCCTGGAATCCTTGGTTATTTTGGGATTGTTATTCCCTGCAATCCCTGAGAATCTTGGGATTGTTATTCCCTGCAATCCTTGGGAATCTTGGGATTGTTATTCCCTGCAATCCCTGGGAATCTTGGGATTTGATTCCCTGCAATCCCTGGGAATCTTGGGATTTGATTCCCTGCAATCCCAAGGAATCCCTGGGAATCTCGTGCCTCTCATTCCTTTCCATCCCAAGGATCTGCACCTTCCAGAGGTCCAATCCAAGAGACAACTCAGGAATTCCCTTTCCTTGAGCTCCTGTACCCCAGCTGCTGCCCCTCCATCCATGCCCAGGGAGGCTCCAATCCCATTTTTCCCGTTTTTCCCGTTTTTCCAGGCGTTTTTTGCGGGAGACGCTGAAGATGTCGAACGCCGAGGACCTGAACCGCCTGACGGCCTGCTCGCTGGTGCTGCTGGGCCACATCTTCTACGTGCTGGGCAACCACAGGGTGACTCCCAGAGCCCTCCCCAGCCCTCAGCCCTGCGGTGCCATTCCCAGAAAAAATCCCTCCCAAAAAAACCCCCCAAAAAATCGGGATATGGCTGGGAAGAATGGGATTTTCGAAGGTTTTTTCAGTGCTGTCGCATCAAAAGTTGGGGTTTTCTTCCCTCTGGATCATCCAAATCCCTCCCAATCCTTGGAATCCTGGAATTGGCATTCCCAGAACGAATCCCCAAAAAAATCCCTGAGGAAATCCCAAATGAAATCGGGGAATCCTTGGGAATCCTGGGGAATCCTTGGGAATCCATTTCCCTACAATCCCAAGGAATCTTTAGGAACCTTGGGATTTTATTCCTTTCCATCCCAGGGAATCCCTGGCAGTCTTGGGATTTTATTCCCTGCAATCCCAGGGAATCCTTGGGAATTTTGGGAATTTATTCCCTGGAAATGCTAAGGAATTATTGGGACTGTTATTCCCTTCCATCCCAAGGAATCTTTAGGACTCTTGGGATTTTATTCCTTTCCATCCCAGGGAATCCTTGGGATCTGACTCCTTTCCATCCAAGGGAATTTTGGGATTTTATTCCCTTCCACACCATGGATTCCTTGGGAATTTGGGGATTTTATTCCCTTCAATCCCACAAAATCCTTGGGAATCTTGAGCATTTTCCTCCCTTCCATCCCATCGAGCAGAGCGCCAAAAATCCAATTTCCCACCGGGAATTTTCCATCTTTTCCACTCAATCCGTGCTGGAAAGGGCAGGAAAAATTCCCAAAATGCCAATTTTTCCCTTTCCCTTCCCGATTTTTCCTAGGAAAGCAACAACATGGTGGTGCCAGCCATGCAGCTGGCCAGCAAGATCCCAGACATGTCCGTGCAGCTCTGGTCCTCCGCCCTGCTCCGAGGTAAAATCGGGAGCTGGGAGCAGCCTGGAAACTGGGAAGTGGCCTGGGGAGGGTGGGGAACTGGGCAATGGGAATGGGCAGCTCCAGGGGTGATTTGGGATCAGGAGTTATCCTGGAAAACTGGGAAATGGCCTCAGGGGGACTGGGAGTGATGGGGGGATTATCCCAAGGGTTTGGGGGAGGTGATTTGGGATCAGGAGTTATCCTGGAAAACTGGGAAATGGCCTCAGGGGGACTGGGAGTGATGGGGGGATTATCCCAAGGGTTTGGGGGAGGTGATTTGGGATCAGGAGTTATCCTGGAAAACTGGGAAAGAGCCTCTTGGGGGGTGGGAATGCCAGGGAGAATGTGGAGCTGATCCCAAGGCTGGGAATGTGCGGATCCAGGAGCTGATTCCAGAGGGGGAGAGGGCTCCAGGAGAGCTGGAGAGGATTTGGGATAGGGGATGGAGGGGTGGGACACAGGGAGTGGGTTTGGGATGGGAATGGGGATTTTGGGAAGGAATTCCTGGCTGGGAGGGCGGAATCCCAAGAATTCCTTTGGAAAAGGAGGAATTTGGGATCTCCGTGGAGCTTTTGGGGCAGATTTTGCCTCAAATTGAGACGATTTTGGGATCTTATTCCCTGCAATCCTAAGGAATCCTTGGGAATTTTGGGATCTCATTCCCTGCAATCCCAGGGAATCCTTGGGATTTTGGGATTTTATTCCCTGCAATCCCAAGGAATTCTTGGGAATTTTGGGATTTCATTCCCTGCAATCCCAGGGAATCCTTGGGAATTTTGGGATTTTATTCCCTGCAATCCCAGGGAATCCTTGGGAATTTTGGGATTTTATTCCCTGCAATCCTAAGGAATTCTTGGGAATTTTGAGATGCAATCCCAGGGAATCCTTGGGATTTTGGTGCAGACCCCAAAGCCAGGGAGGATTTTTGGGATGAGGGGCATTCAGAG
>VZRH01006046.1:0-105849 GCA_013397555.1 Urocynchramus pylzowi
AACAGTTTAGCAGTTGGAGACTGCTGAAATACTGATTGGGCTAATAGCATTTGTGAATTTCTACCCTGTTTTTGATTGCTCCAGGCTAACTTTCCTACTGAGATTCAAAATAAAGCAGATGATGTGAAACAGTTCTCAATTCATGAGTGGCATTTTAAAATGAATTACTGAGTTCCCTTTGATTTTATTTTAAAATTTAATTTTAGGCCTTTTTCAGCTTTGCTTTAGCTCAATATTTTTTTTTTTTATAACTATACTTATTTACACTGTGTATAATAAGGCTTTGGTGTATTTTCTCTTAAGAATCTCTGCACTAGTGGATGTTGTGTTTGCTAAAAGAAGTCTGCTCCTTCTCCTCAACAGACGAAATGATGAAAAAGCTGATAGGCCAAGACAGGGCAGAGACTCATGACTTCCATTTCCCTCACCCAGAGGGATGCAGGATGTAAATGGTTGTGGTCAATTCATAATGCTTTGTCTCTGCTACTCCTTCCTCCTGACGCTCTTTCCCAGCTCCCTCCCACAGGCTGCAGTTCTTCAAGAGCTGTTCCACTATGGGTTCTCTCCATGAGGGTGACATCCTTCTGGAACAGACAGTTCCAGCATGGGTCCCCCATAAGCCGTGGCTGCTGCCAGGAGGCTGCTCCTCCATGGGCTCTACATGAGCTGCAGCTTCCTTCAGAGCATCTCTGTCCTCTCTGGCTTGGGATTCTCCACGGGCTGCAGGTGGATCTCTGCTCCCCTGTGGGCCTCCATGGGCTGAAGGGGCACAGCTGCTTCATCATAGTCTTAATCACAGTCTTCATCACAGGCTGCAGAGGAATCTCTGCTCTGGTGCCTGAAGCACCTCCTCCCCCTCCTTCTTCACTGATCTGGGTGCCTGCAGGGCTGTTTTCCACACATTTTTCTCACTCATGTCCCTCACAGATGCTGCACAGCATTTTTTACTCTTTCTGAAAGTATCACAGTGGCATCACCAGCATCATTGATGGGCTCAGCTTTTGTTTTGGAGCTAGGTGAAACTGGCTGTACCTGACATGGAGACAGTTTCTGGTGTCTTCCCACAGAAGCTAACCTTGAAGTTATCCCTCAACTCATCAAAATCTTGCCGTGTAAACCCAACAGAGGGGGACACAGTGGTGAAATCAACAAGGACTGAGCTTACCAGCATCAGGTGGATTGTCCAACCTGAACTCTTGCCTTGCTGCAGCACTGAGGCTGCCCATTGCCTCTGAAGTGACTGTGAGCCCTAAAGCAGTTGGTGTATTTGCATCTGGAATATCACAGCTCTGCATTACAGCAGCTGATGACAAGTAGACTCTGTGCTGACACTTCTCACTGTGCTCTGTTCAGTTTTGCCCAGAACTGGTATAACTGTGAGTATTTATGTAAAAGGTTAAGATGAACAAAAAATAGATCAGAAATATCCCATAGGAGAGTGATCTAGATTCTTTTCAATCTCATTCAGAATGACTGAAACTATTGGCTAAATAACAGCTTGACAAATACTTCTGAACAGCTTGTCTCTTTTTTGCTTCCCTGCCCCTGAGAACAAAGCTCAGAGATCAACACTCTCACACGGGGTGGCCTTACAATCTCAAGGTTTTGAAATAAGAAAAAGTCTGAAAGAACTGTAACAGGCTTTTTTTTTCTGTCCAATTCAATGCACATAAAAATTAGTCTTGGAAGACAGGAGAACAGCCAGGGTCATTTTCGGTGGCTCAGAAACCTGCCTTAACTGGATGGCAGTAAAGGTTTTCAACACCTCATTTGATGATAACCACTCATCACAACAAAAGGCTCAGCTCTAAATTAGCTCTCACTAAATAGAACAGATGCTATAAACTCTTGCCTACTGATCAGACAATCACAAATGAACCAGCAGAAATGGTCTCCAACCCTGACTATTAGCTGATATTTTCCAGTTTGGCCTCAGGTTTGCATGGGTTATAGCTGGGTTTTTTGTCTCTCTCAGCTGTTCCATTAAACTGCTGTCTTGTTCCTCTGTTCTGGCTTTCCATTAATTATCATCAGGACATTTGACTAAATTTTTAAATTTCAAAACATGCCTTCTGAGAAAATGCATGCCTTGTGCTAACTGCTGTCTTTGATAACATTCATGGTCCTCTGAAACAACAGAACAACAGGCTGATGTGTGCAGGCAACAAAACTTGCAGAGGATAATGGACATTATCATGCCCTCTTCTGCACAAGATAAGAATATCTACATTACTCTAAATGCTTTCAGAACAAAAGATAACACTTAGCTTATTTTCTCTCAATAATTTGTTTACACATGCACGAGACACATGCCCCTTATCACATAAATATGTACGAATGCAAGCAAATAAACAGAGACAAGCAGTTTCCTCTCTGGGCTTGGGAAGAAAAGAAGAGATCGATTTATTTTCTTCCTGTTTTAGAAAACCAGAGAGACACACAAAGTCTGTGATAAGAATTATTTAGTATTAAGAGATAAGCAAAAGAAAGAGAGGGGTAATGTAACATATATGTAAGATGAATCAAAAGATGTTTCAACTAGATTTTCAAACATCACATTTGTGATGTTTGAAATAAATATTCCCAGAAATAAATATTTTCTTTTGACTGGTGTACTGAACTAACTTGATATGAAAGCAGATATTGGAAAGAAAAAACATGAACAGTAAAGTGTCGCTCTGAAGAGAACTAGCCTGTCACAGCATTCAGTCAAATGTGTAATTTGCTGATGAACAAGCTCATTTGGCAGACCTCTTTTTTTCTCATACTTGGCTTTTCTGCCCATGAGTAGTCATTTCTTATTTTTTTTTCCTCTCTAAACCGTAGATATTTGAAAGGTTGCCCAAACTGTCTGCACATGTGCTTCCATAATTTCTTTCAACAGACTTAGTTTATTGAGGAAAATGGAATTATGAAAAAATGCAGCCTCTCTCTCTATTACCTTGGGACATGGACAGTGCCAAAAGCAGTGGTTCACCCTCTTTCCTCTCCCCTCAAAAGCCATTACTGGCCAGGGATCTGTAAGATTCAGGAGGTATAAAACTGCTTGCTGCTCGAGGCTGAGCAGACCCCAGGCTGGCACTGCACTGGTGGTCCCTGAATCTGCCCTTGCTTTCATCTGGGCCATTCTACTCCCCTCCATCCAGGTGCTCCCATCATCCCCTGCCTGCTCTATATTAAAAGAATACCCTTTTCCCATTCCAATGAATCTTCAGAAGATGAAATGACTCTTCCTTTTCAACGAATTTTCAGAAGAAGAAGGGTCTCTCAGCTGCCTTTGTGAGGCAGCTCAATTCAGCAAAGATCCAGGTCGATACTCAGTGCTACTCCAGCCTGTGCCTGTGCAGTTCACCTGTGTGCACACACCTTTGGGGGCAGGGGTCACAGGCTGCACAGTGTTGTACAGTGATGCTGTGACTCCTTCCTCTGGCCATGGGAAATGCTGTTGGTGCTGGGATGACTCAATTAGCTTCCTCCTTTTACTAGAAACATGCTGAGAAAGTTAAAAAAAAATTAAAAATAGTAGGAGCTGATCTGAGATGTGACCTGTGCCCCTCAGCTCCCCTCAACCTCTTTAACTTCTTTTTCCCCAGTAACTCAAGGCTGCATTTGCCTGCACTTGCTCTGTCCATGCCTGAGTGTTTTGTGTTTTCAGCTTCGTGCCCGGTTGCCTGCCTGCCTGAGCACTGCAGAGAGCATGTTTTCTCTGAGAGAGGAATGCACATGTTAGCCTGTCTGCTTGAACCAGGAACTATTTCTATGGGGAAAAAGAACAATTGCTGTTTGTTGAATTACAGGCAAGCACTTCTTTCTGAAAATTGTTGTAGACAGCAGCTGAGGTTCACTGAGGTGAATGCAAAGATGTGTAATGTAACTTTTACCTGCTCAGGACTGACCCCTTTTTTTTGGTAAGGAGGGAGTGCAATTTTTTACACAGAGAGAATGGATTGTTATAACACCCTTATTTTAGAAGGCATGAGGTTCTGAATGGAAGATTCTGGATCATAATTGCAGTTGCAATTTATTTCTTTTTATACTGGATAGAATAAGTTCAATAAGGAAGGTGAGGTCACAGCTGCTTTCCATGTCTTTAGCTCCCCACAGCTGACTTGACTTTTGTATCCTTAAAGACCTTGAATAAGATCTGTGTCAAGAATAATTCAAAGAAGATTTTTTTTGTTTTAATTTGGAGTAAAATTGTTTTGGGATTCTATATATGTATGTAAGGGATTAAGCTCCATCAGAGCTACAGCATGAGGCCCTGTGTATTCCTTCTAGCTTTGTGTTACATTTTTGCTATGTGATGGGATATGAAATCAAAAATTCTAGCCCTCCTTGCTAAAGGCATATAATGAACATCACATTACTTTTCATCTGCAGAACACTGCCAAGAAAGTGGAAAACAACAAAAAAACAAGATAACCTTTGTTACTGCAGAAGCTTAAATCACAGCTGAAACTGAAACCTTCTCAATCACATATGGACTTAGAATGCCCTATTCTGAGAAAATGAAATAGGCAAATCCATGGAACTAGGAGACATATCACATTATTAAAAGGGAAAATCTACTGAACAGTATTCCTTGTAAATTTTGTAAATAATTTCAATACAAACCAAATCAAAATATTATGCTGGTCTCATGAAATTTTGAAAGTTTTCTGTGATTAGAGCTGTATGGTCAAGGCAAAAAAATACAATTAAAGGTTTTCAGTTTATTAGAATTTCACCTAGAGGAATCAGTTTTGGCTGCTTTTTATTCAGATTTTTGTCTTCTTTCTCTTATTATCTTCTTTTTTCTCCAGTCAATAGGAACTGATAATTTCAATTTACTTCCAGGTTTATGCCATGTAACTAAGATGCTATCTAGTACAGCTGGCCTTTTTTCATCTTTATCTTCTCCATTTCCGCAATATACCATTGAAGTCTACCCACATATTTCCTAAATATTTTCTCTATTCCTCCCACTCTGCTTTGTGTTGCTGTGGAATCAAGGCTGTGAAAAATTCATTTGAATGGCACACTGACCATTTTGAAGTGGTCTTGGCTGATTTTGTTTTTAGGAAATGGAATGTAGAACAAAAATTTCAAATAAGTCTTTTGAGCTGGAGGTGGTAGAGCAAACCTTGGTGCTAACAAGCAATTTGGGCTGCCACTTTGTGGGTTTCTTCAACTACTTTTCTTCTAACTTTAGTTACGTGTCTGCCCAAATTGCTTTGGTAACTCATTCAAAGCTGGACCTTTGCTGCATTTTGCTAGGATAATGTCTGAAATTCATCCAGAATAAAATCATAGACCTTTCTGTGACATGACATTTATAAGAATAAAACACCACTCCAGAAGTTTTTCAGGTGTAAATAGCATAGGCTGTTATTACAGACCTTAGGTTCTGGGCACTGAGAGATCATGTCTGCATTGTTGGCCACTTTTGCAGAGTGTTTCCTGAGGAGTCAGTGTTCAGCCATTTGGTTTCTGTCACAGGTGTCATGATACTGTTGGGTTAATACCGTGCCATCTTCTGATGGCTGGCCAAACCTGGTCCTTGCCTTGTCCATGTATTGATTTCTTCATCTGCTCTCTAAATTAACTTCTTTCTTCATTTTTATTTCTTATTTGAACCTATTTTGCATACTTGTTGTAGATACATTGGTATTATTACATTTAATCCTCAGACAGAATTTTCCATGATTAATTCAATCTCCTGAATTAGAAAGAATAAAGTTTCCCTTTTGTTATGTGATGAAGTTAGTCAAATCATGTAAAAGTAATTTTCTTAACTGGTACAGGGGCTTCTCCTATTTATAGGGCAGTATTTATAACTGAATAAAGAGGTCATTTAGTAAGAGAAGCATTTCTTTGTCAATGAACACTTTTCTTGAACAAATGGAAGCTGGGACAGAAACTCCAGATTAGCATATCTCTCTGACAGTCTTTGAAATGATCTGGTAAGATCCAGGCTCTTCACTGTCACCAGATGGGGAACATGCATCTTTGAAGTATTTTTACCAACTCTTTGTGATTTTGTGTTGTGAGCTGAAAAAAAACTTTTTCTGTGTGGAATTTAATAACCCCAAGTCTGAATACTTTTCTTAGTAATTTCCCCCACCTTTTGCTAATAATGTGGAAGGGAATCTGGCATATTTTGAACCCTAGATTTATCTGAAGCTGTGGATCAGTTCCTGGAAGAGAGGAATTACATACTATTGTCATGGACAATGTGTCATTTTAATGTAAATTGAACTATTCAATTTCTTTTTTGCTTCCACAAAAAATGTTTTTTTTTTTTTTTTATTCTGTCCACAGCCATTTCACCTTTTTTCTTAAGAACAGATATCATACCAAACAGAGTTGCTACATTTGGAATGACTATTCCACAGACCTATCTAAGCAGCAGACTATTCTAAGGTGTGCCTTGGACATCTAACATCTGAAGCAACCATTACTCTTAAGAAACAAAAACTAACAAACCATAATTAAAAAATAAAATCCCTCAATGTATTCTAAAGTATACAACACTTTGTCAATCTAACAGACTCTTCCCTCTATCCCTCCACAACATGTAACATCTAGCTCATCTCATGGCCCTAAAGCTCAACCCTGAAGAAATCTTAAAGGCCCTATTTATATTCTATGTGTACTGGATTTTAAATTTTGGAAGATAATGTAGCCCTAATTTTCTGTCCATATGCTACATTACCTGGCTTGGGTATATGGGAGGAGGAAAAATTCAACAAAAGTTAGCACACTATACTTTGTTAGCTTTACAATCACATCTTTTCAATTTCTTTCAGGCCTCCTCTAGGTTTTGTAAATAGTCATCTGAAATCTTCCCAGTTATTAGCATGTCATCCAGATAACAGACAACATCATTTACCCCCTGCCTTACTCAGCTCATTATTCTTTGAAACACAGCAGGCAATTTTCTGTTCATACCTAAATAGCCCCTCATGTGTGTTTGTCATCAGAATATTTTTTTAATTCTAGCTGCAAAGCCACCTGCAGTCACTCTTGGGTCCAGCCCTGTTTGGTTAGCTGCTCCCCACTCAGCACTTTGCAAATAACTATTCTGGTCTAGAAATCAAATATCGTCCAGCTCAAGCCAAAAATGGTTGGTGATTTCATATTTCTGACAAGCTTTTCTCTACTGCCCCCCTAAAATACAGTTTGCCCAGTCCATTCACTGACATCCAGAGGAGGAAGCAGGCTCTGTTTTCCAGTGTACTAAGCTACTTAGCTACCAGGTTTATGGCACAGGTCTCTTCCTCAGAAATGTAGACACAATTTTGTCACTTACAGATGACATTGCAGCTACACCTGTTACTAAACCAAGCCTGTAATAAACACTACTTTAGCTTGAGTTTTCTTACCATATTACACAGTTGGTTAACTAACTTCCACTAAAATTTAACTTAGGGAAACAGCTTCTCCATCCCCTTCAGTTATGATTGCCTTCAGTGTTAATGAAGCATATTTGTAAATTTCTGTGACACGAAGACCTACCCTTTAATCACCAATTGTCCTTACACTGTCACAGTGCAGTGTGCTAAATATGCTCACTTTCTACTGTGCACAGCCAGTGCTTGGTTATCCATAGGCAGTTTATTTAGTTGACAGATTAATTGTACCATAGATGCAGAGACTCTGGGGGAGGCCAGCACATTTCTGGCAGGATTATTCATGCAAGCACAGCTCTGTGCAGTTGTTGATACATTAGTCTCACTGGGTGCACACTGACCTGGCCAGGGAGGATGCAAAGGACCAAAGATATCTTCAGCCTGCTCCAGTATGTGCAGGGCAACCTGTAAGCCCAACCAGCTGAATTATGGTTCAAGCAGACCCCCTTGGATGCATGCAGGAGTTGACTCTGGTGCTGTGCTTAGGGGCCTCTTACCACACTGAGCAGTGCTGCAGGAATTTGATAGCCAGCTTGGCTCCACTCTTTGGCAAAAGCTCATGAACTCTTACAGAGCTGTGGAACTTAATGCAGAGGAACTCAAATAGTTCCATAATAATCATCTTAGAATGGACAGGTACCACTAGTTCAACTGAGGACTTGACACTCCACCCTTGTATTCTCAGCCAGCTTGCTGGGGTATTCCTCTTTATAACTATTGCCCTATTCTGTGAGACCCAGTGTGCTCCAGACCCTACAAGCACCTACCCTCCTGGCACTGCAGCTTCTTAAATGAGTGATGCTCCTGCCTTGAGCTGTAATTCCCCAGGCCCTTTGGTGGAGATACAGTGAACTGACTCAGAGAACAGACTCAGGTTCAAACATTTAATTTCCAGATTACTTAGCAATTTGGTCTGTGTTTGACCAAATACTACTGCCAGTCCAATGGAGGCAGAGGCATGGAGGTGGAAAAGAAGGGCTGGGGTGAGAAGAGGACTGCCTCTTGGATGTAGTACTGTTTTGTGCAAATTTAAGGTGCTTGCATAATTAAGAACTTACTTTTAGGCATCAGAGTGCTTATTGAGTGTCTTTTACAAAATTTTATTGAAACAACCAGTAGCAGAAAACATTTTTGACTTGACAAATACCATAATGATTTAGCCTTCTAGTTCATTTTGAAGTTAAAACTATTGTTCTGTTAAAAAAAATAAAAAGAAAAAAGTGCAGCATGAGTTTTTAATAATTTCCTTAGAAGTTCTGTAATGTCTTTGTCTCAGTAAGTTCCACTGTAAAGTACAATATTTTAAAGACCACGTGTGCTTCATATCTGGCAATGCTAAGGAAATAGCTTTTGTATAGTGGAACCTTCCATACAGTTTGTACAAAATTGCTGTCAAAGCCTGAGTCTCTCTCAAAACTTTTCCTGCTTGTATTATATATTTCCCTTTTACCCAATGCAAACAGTTAGTTTTTCTCTCTCTCTTTTTTTTTTTTTTTTAATTTCAAGATCTAATCCTTTGCCAGTTTTCTGTTTTGTGTTTTGCTATCTGCAGAGGAGTTAAAAAGGAAATTGCCAACTGATTTTCATAAAAATAGGCTCAAAATATGGCTTTATTTCCCTAGGATGTAAGACAATAACTCCCAACTTCCAGAAATTAAAGGCAACTAACACAAAGGAATAATTTATCCTCCCTTGCTGCAGGAATTGTAAATCATAACTGAAATTAAAGCCTAAATTTTGATCACACGCTTTTTATACTCTTGCTCTACACGAGAAGAGCAAATCCTTGGCACTTAAAGCCAAGCTGAAATTGTGAAGCTGAAATTGTTTGGGTTCTGTTAGAAGTGCCTTTCAACACAGTTACTCTCTTTGGTCCAGTGGATTCACTTAAGGAGAATTTTATAGATGTACTCCCTAAACTTGTTATCCATTCTAACTCCCATATGAACACTTTAAATACTGCTAGAATCAAAATATCCTTCTAAATTTAGAGGGGGAAAAATGAAATACTGAAGGGGAGTTTGGAAAAATGCGGTAATTATAAATTCAACCTAGATCTTGTTTACAGTGGTAAAAATCAAGAAGTATTCTCAATTCTGTAATGCACAACTGGGAAGGAGCTGGCAACAGAGGGAGGAATACAACTGCCTTTATCTCTGGGATGCATTATATAATCCCAAGCAAGAACAAAGATGTGAGCTACATTTATTAATCACAAATTTGAGGCAGTAATTTCTCACACCACTAGAGAAGAGATATGATGCAGAGGTATTGCATTGATCTAAATCTACAGATTCAGGTCTCACTTTATAATTTGAAACACTGCTCAATTTGTTCCAAAGATTTCTAGCCTACTTTCAGCAAAATAATTAAAGAATCTCGAAGGATGCTGATGTCTGTTGCTGGCTGACCTAGAGAGATGTGATTTGGAAATGAAAAACTGAAAGAACTGAGTGGCAAAGATTTAGCAACAGTGCTGAGATTAAAAAAAAAAAAAAGGAAAGAAAGGAAAATAAAGTAACAGAAACTAGAGGAGACAATCAATGAAGGCTAGGGAGGGAAAAATCCTGATAAACTAGTGAGAGATGGGGTGAGCTTCATCATATAGAAGATATGTACAAGTGGAATAGAAAGGAGTAGTGGAGTTAGAAGGTTTCACCATTTTGCAAAGTGTTTTCTGAACTTATGTGATGAGTAAATACTTGAAGTAACATAGTGTAATTGCTTTTACTGTCTGTCACCTTTGGGATAGAGCAAAGGAGTACACTCTTAACAAAATAAAGAGGTTGCACACATATATTTGCCTGAGTCTAATCCCAGGCCCATTATTTTCAGCAGAAAAATCACCCACAGCTTCAGGTATTTGTAGACTTTTAAAGCCCAACAGAAAATGGCTGAAATAAAAATAATCGTTTTGCTGGTAAATTTTTTTCCCTAATGTACTCCAGTTAATCAACTTCTAATATGTTTAGATGTTTTCAAAAGACAGTTAAGACAGTTAATTTATGGATTAATTAAAGAAACTCTTAGAGAAATAAATCCAATCATGTCTACCTGGGAAGTCAGCATAGCTTCATGCTATGTGTAAGTGGGGTGAATTTATTTCACCAGAACTGGAAATATTATCAGTGTTCCAGGCATGGTCAGATCATGAGAACAGTTTCAAAGCAAAATGTAGGAATTGTAAAGAAACTTAAATGAGTACACTCAACAGACAAGGCTTATTTTTAGAAAATGGAGCTGAGGGGATTCTTGGTCTCCCTTCAGAAAGGACATTTATTGTAGTGATAGTTCAACAAAAGAAAGGCTAGCAAATTAATGATAACACTCTCATTACAAGATATACACAAAAACCCTGTTTAAAATATATGGACTGATGATTTGTTTCATGTACCCAAAAATAAAGCTTCTCAATATTTCTGTATGACAGGGAGAAATCCCAGTTTTTCCTAAGAGATACCGGTTACATTAAAGGCAATGGGATGTATTTTGTATTGTACTATTTTTTAAAACTTATACAATTGAAAGAACTCACCAAAGTTTTGGTCATGAGCATCTAAAGGACATTTTAGACAATCTGCTTCACATGGAATGAAAACTAGCACACACTATTTAAATGGACAGTGTTCCACCAGCTCCCACCTGCTCATCAACAGTTACACTTGCACAAGACTGGTGCCATTATAAGCAGAGATAAAATAGGCATATGAATCTTGACTTTCTACAGGATTTCTCATTTGAAATCTGGGACCAATGAATGGTTTCAGACTGCTTCCAGACATTGTTCTTTTTGGAGAAATTTCAGGGTGTGACAGTTCTAAACTGCAGGAATAATTTTTAGAAGCCCTTCATTACAAGACTTCAGCTTCTGTGAGCCTACTGGTTCATTATATTTTCAAACATTCAGAAACAAAGAGAAGAAGGGCCTGAATGTGAAATTTAAAATGGTCCGGTTACCATGGCAAATATATATATATATGCATTACCATTTACAAGGAAGAAAAGTAATCCATTGGTCAGGGCACAAGTTATTTTTTATTTCTTAACTTATGTATAATGTTTTGGAACAGGTCTTACTTCCAGCAAAATAAATTGGACTCATAAACACTCAAATCATTATAGAGTAGCCACATTTTCTGGCAAAATATTTCTTAAAAATAACTTCTTTGTGAGATATGAACAATGCATTCCAGTACCTCTTCACTAAAAAAATGAATGTATTCCCAATGAAATATAGAGAATCTGTGGAGTTCATTTAATTGTTCAGTAACGCTGTAAATCATGAAGGAAATTCATAATGTGGCCTCTAAAACACAGTGCAATTGCAATTAAAAGCTACAGAGAAAGCTTAGATAAATAAAGAAGATATTAATAGAACTATGGCACAGAAAAGGTCAACTGATTCTTATTTACTTGATAAAATTAAAAGCCAATGCATCTGGTTCATACTGGCATAGTTCCACACTTTTCATGGAGTTCCTGGTGGCATAATAAAGATCAGTAAGTACTCCTTACTGCATGCATGTTTTGAAAAATGCTTAAAGGCAACAATTCGGCAGATTTTGGAAAATCTCTCTTTTTTTTTTTACTAAACTTAGATGAAATGAAAGCTCACACTGAAACTGTCTTTCAGAAGACTGTTACAGACCTACTGGAAGCCCAACTAATTATGATATAAATCTCTTCCCATATTAAAATAGCACCTATTTTTAAAAAATGCAGAGGAAAGGGACATCCTGAAGAAGATGGGAATCCATTATTGTTTGTTGTACTATGTGCTGTTCAAAACAGGGCTGCTGAAACTCTCCTTGATAGATGTGATACAGGTTTTCAGAAATAATCCTTATCCCCTCTTTAAAAAGTACTTATGTAAAGGAAAAAGAGCTCTCAGGAACAGCCAATCTGTAGCTTAGATGGCATGACAAATTGTGCCCTTGTCAGACTCATGCACTTCTCATTTGCTGAAGCTAACATGGGTCGCAGAGTTAAAAATGGGAGTAGAATATGGTTTCTCTCTAAGTGCTTTTTAAGACTCTCTACTTCTTAATTGCCCACCACTATTTTATATTTCATTAGTTCATAAGTGCACTTTGTTTTTCATGCAGCTTAGTTCTGAAGCTTAAGACACCCTAGAACTGAAAAGCATGTTTGATATTGAACTCCAAGAGGTGCATCAAGGCACTTCCCTTAGAATGCAGTAGTATTTGGAATATTTTGGTAATGAAGAAGGGCAGGGCTTATTGTGCTTGAGTTGCTTTCCTGGTTTATTCCCTTTTCAAGTGAATCTATAAATTGTTAAAGAACCTCTAATTGACAGGCTTGCTTTCTATTGCTATTTACAGAACAGGTACAAGCATGCACTTCTTTGCTGCAGTCTTATGCTAAAATGTCTTACTCAAATGTGGGATAAAGTGGGGTACTAATTAGAGACACGTGCATCTTCTATATAACTTCTCAAACATTGTAAAACTGAGCAAGAATTGAAGAATGGGTTTTTATTAATACCTGCTGCCAACATTACAAAGAAACTATTACTTCTACCCAATACTGAACCTAAAGTTAATTGAAAGTAATAATAGAAAGTATTCCAGGAAAAAGCAATCACATTGCAATCACACTTTAAAAATATTGATACTTACACAACATTGGTATTTATGATAATATTTAAGATAAATATTTACTATATTTATAAGTTTGGGAAAATTTAAGTAATTTTTGTGCTTGGGTTCTCTATAACTCCCCAAGCCTATGAGACATGTGGTGCTTATGCTGAAGTATTACTTAATTTAGTCTCTCAAAGCCCATCTACCTTACTATGTGTTTTTTAAACCCAGTCAGTCCGCAGATAAATTTTAATGGTTTTTTTTTCCCCCTTCATTCTCATCAGATATCTAAAAGGAATGGCTTAGGACTCATTTAAGATCTATTTGCCTTCTTTTGATTTTTGCAACCTGTTTCAAATTTTATGCACGTCGTTATTTTCTTTCTTCCTTTCTTTCAGGGGTGGGAAGAGGGCCAGGCAGGGTGAGGTGCTGCCAGTGCAAAGTTAACCTCTAGCAGCTGCCACCTTAGTGAGCTATAGCAATAGAGAGGAGGTGTCCTGAAAATCGTTACATTCCTTTATACCGTTTTCAATTTGCTGAGACAAGAACGATGTTGGCACACAGCACAGTGTCATCCTGAGCTTCTTGCTAAATGGTAGGGTCTTCTGTTACTGGGACAGTTTTATCTACTTCCTCTGCTTATAGTGCTTCCCTCGTGAAAATTATTCTTTCTTTCTCTGTTTCCAGACAAAGCAGCCTGAAACCACCTGAAAAAAAATCCCGACTTTGCTAAGTCTTTTATCCTCAGCCTCTGAATTATAGAGGCTTTTTCATGAAAGAAGGAACTGTCACTGGCAAGCTGGAGGAGCATTGCCCAGGGGCCACTCTTGTTCCAGATGAAGGTTATACTGAAGCTCTGGAAACCTAACTTCTGTTGTGTTTGGTAAGCTCGCTTTCGTATAGCCTTTGCTAGTAGATCTAAGAAACAGGAAGATGTTAAAGGATGAAAGGAGCTCAGCAGATACTTCAAATGATGCCAGTGTTAGAGTTTGTCCTAGTCTGAGAATGCATCAAATCTCAGAACACACTTCTCTGCTCACTTACTTGCTCCTAGCTTTAAATACCATAGTCCCAGTAGAGGGATGGGCCCTGTCTGGGGGACCCTTCCCTGCCGTCCTTGAGGGTCCCTGGTGCTCCCGATAGGAAACATCAATTACACATATATGTAACTTCAGTGTTTGTCAAAGTTCTGAAAAGGGGGAATAAGTGAAGCAGTGATCATGAAGCTGCAGTTTCATGCAGTAGTGATCATGATCTGCAGTTATCCCACACGAAATTGGTCCAGAAGACCAGTTCTGGTCTTGCTCACCTCTGGCAATTATGTTTTTGAATGACCTTATATTGCTCACAAGAACAGTTTTGCAGGAACGCCTGTATGCTGTCTGCAAAAAGTGGGTAGTAAAAGATCTTCCCTTGAACAGCTGTTGTGAAACCTTGAGCTGCTATAAAATATTTCTGCAAGAAGGTGAGCGTGCTTTATAGAGAAATAACTGAGAAACGACTATGTGTGGAAGATAAAACTAAATGATGTGGTATTCGTATCATCATATATTTTTGAAAAGACCATAATTTTATAGGTGACAAAATTGGCACTATATTTTCATTGATTTGCTGTATTGGTTCCAGTTCTAAGTGGCATATAGAAAATATATTTTATGAAAGATTATTAAATGTCTATCTGTCATCACTGAAATTGATTTGCATTCACTGCGTGCACCTAGATGAGCCAGTAAGAGCATCAAAATCATTAGAGGCATTTTGCTTAAGCATTACTAAGAACTTTATTGCTTGGTAATTGCTTGAAATTTCTTGTCTAAATTTTCAAAGTGATGAATTCTGTATTTTGTCTACTAACCCACTGAATCCAAAGTCTTTAGTTTGGAAAAACTCAGAACAATTCTGAACTAATTAATTTTGTCACTTATACTTCTTCTCAAAAGAATAATTAATAATAGTATTATTAATGAAGTCTTCTCTTCCATGTCCCTTAATTAAAACACACTCCTGTGCAATCTAAGAATTCTTGGGGAAAACCAGTTATAGTTAAAATTTATTTGAACTATTTAAAATTCCTGCCCTGTTTCAAATAGTGAAAAACTGCAGCATTACACATTGTGACAAAGACATAGGATGAAGGATAATTACAGAATGTGTTACTGCCATTCATGTGTGAAATCTTCTGGGGTGGAAAAATGCATGCTCTGAGGTAGTAAAAGAGACACCAGTTAAATGGATAACCTTGATGTGCAGAACAATTCTGAACACGTCTATTTCTTCACCAGGTATTCATCTGAGAATGCCCCTGTGTACAGCACCGTTTTTTATTCTGTTTGGGTTTCTGCTTTTTCAGCACAATGATACCCTCTTAAGAAGAAATACTCTTAAAGGTCAAATTATTGTTGAAAATTAATTCTTAGTTGAAACATTTTTCCATAGGTGGGGTTCAGGACATTTTTATTATACAAGTCCTGAATTCTTCCCTAAACTATGTATTTTATCTTGTTGAGGACACATTTTATTTTCTTGACTAACACTCATGAATGAATACTTAGACATTTTAAAATATGTATATGTAAAATTTATGCAGCTATGATATTTCACTTGAAATTGCACTTATCTCTCACAGTTCATTACACAACCCACAAAGAGATAACTTATGAAAGAATTTTCACTTAAGATACACAACTCTTTTAAGCAAAAATAGACCCACTATTATCCAGTGAAAAATAAACCCAAAACTTTGGTAGCTCACTCAAAGAAACATCAATTTTCAGATAAACCTGCTTGCAGAAGAAACTGCTGGAAACAAAAATGTTTGTCAGATACTCCCATGAAAAAAATTTTGCAAGCAAAAAGCGTTTTGAAAATTAAAAATGTTGAATTTCACCAAAACAAGAAGTATGCCATTTTCATGGAGCTGATCTACAATGAATCAAGACATTTGAATTATGTGCTGTCCATGCCATAAACCACAGCAGGAGAGAACACTCCTTTTATTTTCTCATCTTTTATTTTCATTAACCTTTGCTTAGTCCTTCCTGGTTATAAGTTACTGCTTCTTGCATTTCAGTGGTGGTACCACCGCTGATGGTGAGTTCCTGTCCCAGCCTCTTCTCATGTTCTTCCATGCTCTACAACATCTGCACCTTCCCTGTCAGGCTCTAACTCATATGTATTAACACTCCCTGTTTCTGCTAGTCCACCCTCAGATGATAACAAGGAAACACAGAGAAAAGAATGGGAGGAAAGTTCCACCTATAATTTGAATTTATAACAAAGACACTTTATATTTCATTTGATTTTTAAAAATACGTTGTATTTCTTTTTCTCCATTCTTTGTGAAGAGCTAACTTGGATTCTTATTCCCTTCAGCCAAGGTGCAGACAACTGCATGACTTAATATGACACATGTAGTATGACTGAAGTCACTAAGGATACTCAGTAGTTAAAATTAATATGAGTTAGTTTTTGAGGGACCAAAGCACTTTCTGCTCACGTATTCTGAGTAGGGATGTTCTTTTCTGCTCAAATGACCCTTTCTAAATTCCTATCTAAATATTAAATAGACAAGTAACTCCTTATAGGGCAGGCAGTTCTCAGTGGAAGATAGCATTATCCCTGTCTTTCTGAGAGGCAGCAGCCAAAGGGTTGAGAATAGGATCTTGGGTAGCTGAGGTTAGTCCTTGGAAGGAGATTCTTATTCCATCTACTGCAGAGGGACCCCAGGGAGAACAGACTTTGTAAAAAACACATCTACTGTTCCAGGCTCAACATCTGAATATTTTCAGGGGCTTCTTGGTTTATCTGGAGCAAGTTACCGAATCACAAATATTGCTTAGTTCACCATGATCTTTTCTTACATTAAAGCAATTTTGTGAGGTCTCTGCAAATTTGGGGGTTGTGTTAATCCTACTGGGTTTCTGTCAACAGACTGTTTTTAAACTACAGAGCAGCATACAATTATAGCATATTCCATCTGCCTCTGTCTTTGCTTCAGATGAGTTTTGGAAAAATAAATCTTTTCAAGAAACCGTATGAAACAATCTGTTAGTCAATTAATATAAATAGGAACAGAAATTATATTACTGTAGTATTTTTTTGAATAGCAAAAGTGTTACATAAAAATTCTGAATTCCCTAGGTTTTTAACTAATTTTATTTCATCTTTACTGGCAACAAAACTGCATGCATATGCAACACCTTATCCTCATGCCCTCAAGGAACAAAAGCTGTTAAAAACATTATGAAGAAAGCTTTGTCACTTAAATCTGTTGTGTTTCTCCTACTGTTGCACTAGCAAAATGGTCTATAATAATAAAATTACTTAATGAGGAGTTTCATCAATTTAGAATAGCAAAAATGGCTTGGTATTCTCATGTAAAACTCATGTAAAGCAGAGTTTTGCATTGTTAGAGCAACTAAAGCAAAAAAAAATCAAAGTAAATATTTGAACAAGTTTGTTTGAAAACAAAAGATGTGTTAAGTCATCATCGTCTGCATCTACCTACCAACTGCTTCTTAACAATTCCTTTCTCAAGCTGTGATTTCCTATCACTCTTGGGATGTCCCTGCTCAGTCCCTCTCTCTGATGAAGGTGTCAAGAGGCACTTGACAACACCTAAGATAGGTGAGCTCTTCTCCTTGCTTTACTGATAGCAACTGGAATTTATCCTGGGATTTCCCTGTTTCTTTTTCCATGAGTCAGGGCCTTAGTCATCACTTCCATTCGCTCTCAAGATAAGATGGAAAGGAGTAGGATGAAGGAATATGTATGCTTAGCACGCCTCTGCCTCCGTGTGAGTAAGAATTAGGGTGGTTTGGGCATTTTAACTCAGTAGTCTCTACTTTTAAAAGCTTTGAATGCAAAATACAAAAGTAACTCTTCAATGACTGGTATTTAGAAGTAAAATTTTGCTGAACACGCTAGAAAATACCAAGAAAAGCTCATTCTGTGGTACTGATTTTTTTTGGTCAACATGGGAATTCTAGTTTGCAGAAGTGCTACAAAGTGATTACAAACTGTTGTAAGCTCTTCTGAGAAAACTGAGAACAATGGGTGTTTATAGGCATATGTTCCATGAATGTATAAAAAATACATAAATTATATTAGTACTTTTAAACAAGTAAGCAAACACTACACTACTTCTCTCCTCTTTCTCTGTTATGTAACTAATACTTAGAGTGGTTTTTAACTAAGACAGATATTTCTGCTATAAATTTGTAAATGAGGAGCAAGACTAATTTATGGAAGAATAATTTAATGCTCTGTATTTGTAATCTATTTCTTCTCTCTAAGTTAGTTTTGGAATGAAGCACATACCATAACTTTTATGTTATTGTTGTTCAGCCTTGTTGCTGGACAGTTAATTTGCTATAAAATCCACAATATATCATTGTTATTAATTAGAGTAGTTGTGAACTTGCCTTTCAAAAGCTATTAAATGTGAATGTTTAGTCACATAAAATTATAAATGTGCAGTGAAAATTCTTCAGCAGAATAATGCCATGAAACAATTAATACAAAATAATTAAATCTTCATTGAAAGGAATACACTTTATCAAGTGATGAACCTTACAGAAAAAACATAGAAAAATAAAAATACCATGTCAATTGACAATAAATTGGCATGAAAAACAATCTTTTGTGGTTTATAAAATAAGAGGATCAGAACTATACCTTTACAATTCTATTTATCAAGAAGCTGAATAGGTTAATGTAATTGAAGCAATCTGTACTTTAGTCTGCAATGTGAATTATCAGGGATTTTCATAGGAATAAGCAACATGGCAGACATGATATCAGCAAACCCTTACAATAAATTTTTTCAAATGCACATGCCTTTTACAGAGACATGGAACACTGTAAAATAATAAAGGAATTATTTCAACTGTCCAATAAAAATTAAGATTTTATTTAAGGTTTATAATTTCAGAGATTTAATACAGAAATTATTTCTTTATAAGAACCTACTTTTACATAATTAAATTATTTGCCTAAGTGCTTCTCTGAAGAGAGAAATCTTCTTAGACACTTAAATGCACTTGTGATTTATAGCCTTAGATTTTAAGAGGCAAGGTTTGTTGTTAGCTACCATTTTGTATACAAGAGCTCATTGAATACTAGCCTGGTTTCAGGTGCTCCTATAATATCTTGAGATAAATAATATTCAGTATGCAATAATCTCTTATTATAATAATGTTAATCAGAGAATGTGTGTTTGTGATTGATATACCCTTGGAACCAGAAGTGCCAGTGTCATTTTGAGAAGTTCATCTGAATTTTGGTCTGTCATGAATCTGGTAGGAAATTTATATTTTTAAAGTATCTAGAAAGTATTCCTGTAATAAGAGCTGGAATAGCAAAGTTTTAATTTTATGTGGTCGAAAAAAAGCCATTGGAAAATGTGTTGCTCTTGAAGTGTCACACGCTATTTAAATAGAAATTACATTTGTTTGAGTTGTAATATATTGTAGAGAATATGAGATGAAATTTTGCATGTACTATATATCAGAAAGATGCTTATAACAGGAAGTTTGAGTATAATAACAACAGAATGAAAAAGACCAACAAAAAACAAAGGGAAAAAAAAGAAGAAAATAAATGCATACTCAAACAAGGCTCAGGAAAGCAATCTGTTTCTGAGAAAGTTGCATGTAATAGGCACAACCATTTATGGGATTAAAATACAGCTAAGGTCATTTAACATTAGTCTTTTTCCAGGAACCCAGTACAAACATGTGAGCTACACTGAGTACTCCTGGCACAGAAACTATCCAGCTAATATATATTGAACTAGAACAGATGAATATCTCCCCTTCTTCCCTTAGCATGACCTCTTCAATTTGGATTTCTGGTTAGAGTACAACACATTTTCCATCAATCTTATGCTAAGGGAAAGGTCACCTCTCAGCATGGCCAGGGCCCTGCAGGGGAGGTGCTTCTGTGCATGTTCCGATTCTCCAGCTCCACTCAGGGTACACTCAGGCACTTCTACTCCAATTTTTCAAGCCAAGCTGTCTTTTTTCAAGCCCTTACAGGGAAAGGAAACAACAGGCAGTTTCTGTTGCTGGAAACTCCACTGGAGCAGATTTTCAGACCACACACCTACCCCTGGGTATCTGCCAGTGGAAGCTAACAAATGTTTTGACTGAAGGCAGGCAGGAGATTGTAGAGATAAGAAACTCTTGAGAAGTTGTTTAGGAAAATTTTGACCTACATTACCTTAAAGGGAAGGAAACAGTTTTTCTGAACTCTCTTTCCCTTTATGGATAGTGCATGATGTTGTTCAGCTTATAGAAAATACTCCAGATGATCATTTGGAGGTTCACAACCAACATATCCCACTCATCTTGCTAAGCAAAATCAAAATACTGGATTAAATGTTGTTTCCTGTTGGCTTCTCTGGTCACTGGAGTTATGAAATTTACTAAAACCTGGAGCAGTTTGAATTATATTTGAACTGTTGTATTGGACACATAAACTCTGATAGAAGCTGGTATGCTTTTTGAACAATGTAAAATGATAACACAGTAGACACAACAGTGTGATTCCTTTCTTGCACAAAATTAAAATTCATTCTCAAGGAAGAAGTAATTTCATTGGCATGATAATTATCTATTTCCAAGGCATAATTAGGAATGCAATCCTGAATAAGGGTTGGTGTATAAATGACTAGTGTCTTATAGATCCAGTTGCTTACATACATTCTTTATACAGAAATTTTCACTTTGGCTATGATGCCTTATTCATGTCATCAAAATCAAAAATCATTCCTCTTGTATTTTTATATTTTAAACAGCTGACAATGCATTTTGGAATAAAGTAGTTGCAGTTCGTGAACATGCTACAGAAAAATACAGTATAGTGAATTTAGAAAGTATTCTTACTGTACAACAAAAAATAGATAGTTTTATGGATTTATAGTTATATATGTAATATATATAGTTTTCCCCATAAGTATATAGAAATATCTCAGATAGACATATTCATGGTCATTCCTGATTAAAATGAAAGAACATATATATTCAGGGAGAGCTGCTAAAGTTACAATTAGAAAAAGGTAGATTTCTTTTCCTGGAGGATAAAAACTAGATTGGTTTTGATTGAAATGAGATATTATATTTGGAAAAGGTGGATATGATGAAAAAGAAAGTAATATATAATTTGAAATAAACATGAAAAATTCTATATAAGTATTTAATTGATGTGTTTGTGTTATAAAAAGGTTTTGAAACCTTTATTTTTTAAATAATAGGTCAGTTAAAATATTCATGTTGGTATATGTTATTTTTAAGAACAGGTGAGAAAAACCCAATATTTTTGAAAACTCCACTCTACATTTTTGACCTGTATTTTTGGCTAGATTTAAATTAATTTACAGAATAGTTCTAGGCTCTTCTTATTTTGGAGCAAATCTGCTCTTTGCCAAAAAGCAATAATTTAGCTTTACTTAGAAAAAACATTGCTGCTAAGTGTTCATAATTCCTCATGAAGAAAATATGTATTCATTTAAATCAGTTGCAAAAAGTGTATCTTAAAAAATTTAAATCATGGCTGGTAAAGTAATTTTAACTGAAAAACTACTTATTTTAATCTATTCTACAGTATGCATCTGGTTTGACCAATAAAAGAGGCACAAAAGAGAATTATACTAAATGGGAGAGCGAAACACAAGTGAAAATCCAACTCAAATTGTCTGCTTATCCTGGTTACAAAGAATTTAATTCAAAATGCACTTAAAGCCATGAAAAATCCAGAGGCATGCCTATCCATCTGACATTTAACAATGGAACACACCTTTTGGCACAGTATGAGGAAAGTTTGGAGCCAGAAAATAGAAACAGGTATTCACCAAGCTGTTCCACTCTGCAACTTAGAGCTGAAGCCCTGAAGGTATCTTTTTTCTGCAGCAGAGTGGAAACAAACCTAACAGCAGAACAGCTGCCTGGCTATCTAGCTAACCAACTACCCCGCTGACTATTTTTAGTCTCAATACAGAGCTGTCTTTCAGCCATTATTAAAACCCAGAACATTTATAGGACCAAGAAATGGTACTGTTTCTTATAGGTTAAAGTAAACAACCCCCCAAAATATTCATTCTTTCAAAAAATACAAACTTCCAGTGTGTAATCACATGATTCAACCTGTTTCCCATTTCAGGTGAAGTTGGATGTTTTATGTCAACTACTTTGCCTAAGGTAACAGGGTAGTTGTATTTTGGCTTTATATTCTGCTTTTCTTTTTACTGGCAGAAGTGGGAAAGGGAATTGTCAAATGTGGCTGCTAGCAGCAGCTGTTCTACTTTGGACCATCATGTTTCAGACCAAATGGCAAATATAAAATGTTTGGAAGTCTGTATTAACAATAATTTTATCATAAAGAGTTTAGTCATGAAGCTCTGTTTTAGCTTTAGCAGCGCCTGTCAAAACAGAAAGTATAACACGAGGCTGTAATCTGTAGCTGAGTGCTCTCACAGAACACAGAGGTGCCTTATTCAGTTTGCACAGCACCTTGGTTGAAGAATCTGGATTTACAGAGTGACTTCCCTTCTGTATCATTCCTCAAACTCAACAATTGGATTCTTTCAGACCAGCATGAGCTGATCTAACAAGAGAATAATGTGCTTCCTTCATAGAAGAGGACTTTATGAAGATCTTTTGCTTAATAAATTCAGACTTTCTTCCTAGACCAAAAGTTGAAATCCTTTTATTTTTCAGTCAGGAATAAAGGGAGAACTAATTCCTCATCCATCCATTAGTTAGTATCCTAGACCATAGAGAGGGAGCTGCTGCTCATACCAAAGTTTGTCTTGAACTTTTAATTCTTGTTCTTTCTGCAGTCCATTCTGTCAACACCCTGGTGCCCCTCAATCCGTGGTTTCTCTGAGAGTTACTGACCATCAGCGTGGCTGGCTGAAGTGCTATGCGCCAGTGAGCCCAGGGGACAGCTCCAAGCTCCATCAGTTTGCTCTCCAGTCTCTGGCAGCTGCCCACCTGCTGTGGCAGTTCCTCATGAAGACAATAGTAGGAAATCATGTCAACCAAATAATTTCCTTATATTAAAAACTTAAGGATTTTTTTTTTTTTCACGAGTAATTTTCTTTAAAATCCACCACTCCGAAAATACAGGAGCGGGACTAATTAATGTGTCAGGCCATAGGCAGCCCTGGGCTACTGAAAGAACTCTGGCAGTTGATGTGATTTCCCCTGTGGCTCCCTGCTCCCCTTCTGCTGCCAGAGGTTACTGTCTCTGGAGCCGAGAGGCTGGGATGCAGCATGCACGTGCCCCTCAGTGCTCTCCCTGGCAGCTCACCCAGGCTCCTGCCACCGCAGTGGGAGTCAGCCTGCCAAGCCCTGCGCGGAAGTCGCCGAGCGCATTCTGCACTCATTTCACTCCAGTCCCTGACTGCACCTCAGGACAGGGATGTCATCTGCAGCTACGCAGCCTTTTGGCACGTGGCCTCAGCTGTGTAAGATGAGCACCACCCTGGGTTAGATCCACCACCCCCCAGTTATATCCACCAGCACCTTCACCAGGGGAATTGCCTCTAAAAAGCACTTTGCTTCACCATTTGCATTTAACCCAGCTCTAGCAATCGTACTGAGGATTTCCTTTGCCTGTCTTATCTAACCTGAGATTATGTACCTATCCAACACCTGCTGAGAAACTGTGAGGATGCTGTCCATTTCCCTCTTGGATTCAAACAGTAACTGCTAAGGAGCAAATTCTGCTCATCTCCAAATGAATGGCAACTGTCTGCATAGGAGAGAGACAGCGTATGTTTTATATGCATTAAAAAAAAGTCTCTTGTCTCAGTATATTCCTCTAGGTCTTTCTTGAAGAAATTGGCTTCATTAGTAGAATTTTACAGGAGGAAACATAGTATAACCTTTGCAAGGAAAAATTCATGGGTTTTAACCTTAGAACACTATAAGGAGTATTACCACTTTTACATTCAAACTATCAATTCCCGTAGAATAAAAAAATCCATTAACATGAAAGGGTAGATAAGGATGCATTTCTGGTAAAATGAACATAAAGAAGCATAAAAGGATACACCATCCAGAATGTCTTAAACATATCCAGAGAGAAATATTTTACTGTTTTTTTCACTGCTTTTTTAAACAAGCTTTGCCTCAAAACACCAAACATGAATTCTATTAATGAGATCAAATATTCTATGTTAATTATTATGCCATTTGCTAGTAAAAAAGAATGCTAATATGAATGTACTTCTGAAATCTAAAAATGTAAATTTAAATTAATGTATAATGAATATCACAAAGTACTGCAGCTAATAAAAGATCAAGCTTACTAGAAAGCCAGTAGGAGGCTCCAAGGCAATCTGCTAAATTAGAAAACTATTTAGTTTAAAGTTAATAGAAAGTAGTAGGCAAACAGTCTAAATTGCAAACAGTGACAACTTCTCAGAGAAAATAGGTTAAATTACTTTTCTGCTTATATTTTGCAGCTATGTAAACTGATCTCCCCAATTCCATCTCACTTGTCAGTTTTCACTCTTTTTCACAGTTCCCTTCATTTTGAAGTTCAATATCAGAATGGAATCAAACTTCAATACACATTACTGGAAGAGAAAGTCAGAGAATGTTGGATAGGCAGACCTGATATTCTGACTTTTCCATTGGCTTTGTATGCTCATGACAAAGATTTATATGACAATTCAAAATCAATGGCAGAACTGTTGCTGACTTTGGGGAGTCTGGGAGTTCACCCATGCCAATCAAGCTTAAGCTCAAAAAACTGGAAAAGTAGAGATGTAGTTGGAGACTGAGACATCTGTTTTTCAGAAAATGCTCAGAACTCAGCTTCTGACAGGCAGACCCAGTGCTGTGCTTCAAGTCAACCACTAGCATCATCAATCAATGACTAAAAAAGTTATACTTATTTGCTGATATTATGACATCCTACAGGAACCAAAAACTTTAGCTGGAATACAGAAGGGTAATGTGGAGGAAAATTGAGATTTTACTACAGGGAAGATTGTAAGCGTTATAGACTAAAATCAGAAAGGAACTATAAGATCCCACAACCTAATTTTGGCATAATATTGCTGCATCCAAGAAGACAGTATGCCTCAAGGTCCAACACTTAGAGTGTGTCTCGGGGGAATGATGCACCCCAACTTGGCACAAACCAGGCAGCCAACCAAGGACAGAGATAGCTTTTGGAAAAATGATGGAAAGGAAATCCTTTCCTGAACCTTGAAGATTTTCACTTTCCTCTTGCAGGGAAGTAGCTCTGTCCAGGCAGGACTGATGGCCCAAAATCTGTAGGTGCAGATTTTGTAGTTTGCATTTTATATTTTTTTGCACGACCATTCACAGTGAACAAAAAGTAGAAATGCACTGTCATGTATGAAGGAAGTAAAATTATGTGATTCAGTCTTTCTGTTCCTGTTGAAGAAGCTGCTTAGAACATGCAGATTTACAGAGGAGGGTAAGGGAAGCAATTCAGCTGTGTGTCAGCCTGGGAACTGGGATTTCTGCTTAGGACCCATGAGTTGTTGATGTGCCAGTCACATCCCACCCCTATGTGAATGAATGAATGAATGAATGAATGAATGAATGAATGAATGAATGAATGAATGAATCTCTAGCACCAACTGCAAAGAAAGGCCTAATAGTGTTCTGTTGCACCATTGCTTTCACATCCTCTCCCAGGAGATGGGAGAGAATTGATGCAGCCAAAAGGGGAGAACCAATAAATGCTTCATCTCTTAAAAATCTGTGCATGTGTTAACCATTTGTGACTGGAGTTAAGGAATGAAGGAGCACAACTCTGTCCTATTTTAAAAGAAAGTGGTTATGATAAAACTGCTTGCTCTTCTCTTCTTCTAGGTAACAAGTGATACAAGTGGAAATGGCCTCAATTTCTGCCAGAGAAAGTTTAGATTGCATATTGGAAAAATTTCATCACTAAGAGAGCAGTCAGCCATAGGAAGAGTCTGCTCAGGGAAGTGGTGGAACCACTGAATGTGGAAATGTGGATATAGGGCTTAGGGACATGGTCTAGTGGTGGACTTGGCAGTGTTAGCTCAATGGTTGAACTTGCAGATCTCAGAGGACTTTTCCAACCTTAATGATTTTATGATTCTATGAGATGTGACTTCCCTACTCCTGGAAAGCCCTCCTGGAGAAAGGCAGTGGGACACCTGGCTTCCCAGCTAACAGAGCTGAGAGGACACCAAGCTGTTCTGTCCTGCCAGGATCAAGGTGCTGGTGGGGACTGGCAGAGGCAACTCTGTAGTTCTGCTCTGACCTCTGCAGGACTTGAGTCACTAAGCTGGTTCAAAGTGTGGATGGTTTTCAGGGCCCAAGCAGTGGTACCTTTCAGAATCACCACTGTGTGCAATTTGTGTGTTCACATGAATTCTCCTTTAAGTGTTTAATTATTTCTTTATATGTTTATTATTTAATTAATTATTTAAATAAAATTTTACATCCACTAAAATTCATGGGGATCAAAGTCTAATTATTGCATTGTTGCTAATTCTGAATTTAAAATGCTCTCTGTGGCAGTTAAGAACAGCTAATCATGCCAATCCCCTCATGCATAAACACATGGACGATAGCAGGACTGTTTGGAGGACAGTCTGTTTTAGTCAGGTACATTAGGAAGTTTAAGAGGCATCTTTTAATGCTCCACTTTGGTTTGAAGGGTAAGATTTTTAGCAGACCAGGGAAAACACCATGAATATTGACTTTCCAAAAAAGGACTGAGAGGGAATCCTAAGAAGGTATGAATTGGCTGAGTGCTAGCTGGCCATGGTAGCTGCTGTTTTCAGAGGTGCCCCCTGGTAAAGATGAAGCAATTTAGCTGTTCATGAAATAGGGAGCCATATTTGAGTGTTTCATAGCTTTGGCTTTGCTACAGGTAATGACTATGCACAGACAACCTTTTCTATAGAAGGATAGAACCCAGATTTATAGATGACATTTTTTTAAAATTATACCATCCCCTAATTTGGACCTCAGACAATTCCAGCCAGGATTTATGCTCCAGCTCTAAGGAGAAACTGGTCATACAATAGACAGAAATAAGACTGTATGACAGAAATAAGACAGTTTGGAGAAGGTGGGCCCTTAGGTGCACTAATTTTGCAGGTACTGGAAATAAATGAGTAATGCAAAGTGGGATGAGGGAAATGGGGAAGAGGGAAATGGGGAAGAGGGCAATCTAGTGCTTCCAGAAGTTACTGACCAAGTCACGAAACAGAGTCCTATGCCAGCTACGTTGAAGTGTGGAAGGGGAAACTGTACACTCTCTGTTCCAAAGTTACAGCACCTGTACATCTGGTGTGTATCACCAAGGGAAGTGTTACCTGCGTGCTTGTCCAAAGCAGCCCTCTGACTGCTCCTGATTTCAAACCTTGGGCTGGCTTCACTGAAGCTGATGGGGCCCCTGTGGCACCGAGGGGCACAGCACTGAGGGTGCAGGTGGATGTGTGAGGGCTGGCTCCTAGCACATCCCCTACCTTACCTTTACTGCTGACCACTTATGGTCACCCAGGACTTCACGGCTGGCAGTGAGAGTTACTCACCTGTTACTATTTGTAGCACTTTCCAAAGTGTGAAATGGAACACTTCTCCTGCTGCTGTGAAGCCAGTACCCTCTAAGCCAGAGCCACCTGACATTTGGAGGAGTTGGATCCTGTGAATGGGGTAACCAATTCCCTGCAGATGCTACCCTGCTAAATGACTTGAATTCGAACTGTGAAGGGAAGGAACCATAAGGATGGAGTTTACAGTCCCAGGAATAATTTTCCTAGTGATCTAAATCTCACTTGCAGAGGCTGATGGTGTAACCCATATCTGCTGCAGCAGTCTCTCCTAGAAGAGGAAACTGGATCCTAGTCCTAGGAGGAGTTATTGCATGAGGGTTAGGTTTTTTCATACAGATGGTGTAGAGAAAGTTTCTCAATATGCAGCTTATGTGTATTATGCAGAACTTTAATATAGAGAAACCGTGTCCTTTCATTAAGAGAGCTCTTAGAATTTAATTGGAAATATCAAAAACAAGTCGCAAATGTTTCAATTCTTGCATGTTTTGATTTAAAAAAATAGAAAAATTCAAGTATCCTGTCTTTTAGGATAGGTTTATTAATTGTGCACACACTGCATGTACAGTTTAAGGCTGGCAGAAGCAGATAACTGGGAGAACTTTCAGTAATAAAGGCAGTATTAATACCTTAATTGTTTTTAGTAATATATAGGAGTAACTTCCTTCTTTAGCATATTTTGTGGACAATTATAAATATATTTAACTCGCAGAACTACATAATGGTGGCACAGAGGATTTACATCACCTCTTACCTTTAAGAGATCTTTTTGCATAGCAAGCATTTAATAAAAGTGTTCAATGAAGCTTATTGACATTTACTTTTCCCTTTGCCATACATGTATTAAGTTTGAATATTACATTCACATTAACATCAAACACATAAAATATGGAAAAGCTGGAGAGAACAGAAGATATATTTTAGTGCTTTGATGTTGATGCCAAAGTTTTATTTAAGATATTTATACATAGCCTAAGAAAGGATAATAAATTTTTTTGAAAGCTCACTGTACTACTAGAATTTTTAAAGTCCAAAGGGTAGGCTGAAAGTACCAAAAGGGAAAATTTGAAACACTGCTGAACAATCAATCTTCAACAGCAAAGAATGTTATTAGGAAAACACATTTAAGGTATCTGTAATTGAAATTTGATTTCTGAAAAGTGGAATGGCACATGCACAACAGTTTCAGATTAGACACAAGAATGGGTTTCATTCTTGGGTTTTCTCATACAGGGATCAGTTGCTTCAAAGACATAAGAGGGAAAAAAGCCTACTGTGCACACAGTACTTACATGAAGTACAGTATGATTTAGTAATGTAAAATATGGTCAAAGGTTGACAAAACCAAAGATAATTCCCTTGAATAAAGTGTTTGCTGGTTTCTGCCTATGTCTACCTAGCTGAAATTAAAGCCATCTGTAGACTTGAGAATATGAGTAACTGAGATAGAAGGAACAGGTACTTGTGCAGATTAAATTTCTCTCTATTCCTCTATTCACAGTTGTGCAAGGCTAAATGATATTAGGTCTGTCTGACTCAAAGAAAGATGCAACAGAAGATTTTTTTTTTTTTTTTTTAAGAATGAAATTCTTTTAGTCACTTTTAGCATTAGGTAGTTACCATTTATTGTTAAAATAACCAAATATGTGAACTGGAGGTTAACACTGGAGCAAAAAATTCCACTGCCAAACTATATACATATACTTTACTGTGAAGTCAGGTTTCATTTGTTTTTGATGGTATTCAATTCAGAGAAAAGCAGAGATGGGAAATTCAGCCAGCACTTTCCAAATACTAAAAAAATGTGCAGACCTACTTTGGATTAAAGGTCTCAGGCTTAAGACTGCTCCAAAAAAGCCACATTGGAGGGTCTCCAAAGTGCCTTTACTGTAAGAGTCTTGGAGTGCAATGCCTGAGCTGAGAAATGCCAGCATGCAGAAGCATTGGATTAGCTGCTGTTCCTTCTCACCATTTCTGCTTTTGGTGTGCAGTCCTTGGGGACTTTTGACTAGGAGAATCCTTAAATGCTGTGTTAGACTGGCTATGGAGATCCCTTAGTGTCAGGCACCATTAGTCTGATCCAATACCCTATAGCAGTTATATCTGAAGAATTAGGACTTTGTGGAGATGTGGAGCCCCTCACTAGGAGACCAAGTCAATAATAATTTCTCAAATTATCACTATGAGAAGAGAAATAGTTATAAAACACAAGTTACTGGAAAATTGCAGCTGTCATCAGTTTATCTGGTTAGGCTCCAGAAAGAAAAACATAGTTTAAGGCGCCTCTCTAATATTCTGAACAAATATTCCTAAAGATTATGAACAGATATTAAAATCTTCCCTGTTTATGTCTCCATTACATCAGACTTTACATCCTACCTTCCAGGTAATAATTTTATCAAATAGAATCCAGTTTATTTTGCTTCAGACATTACTGAGCTCCCTACTCAATTTGTTCTTGCTATCTGTTTAAAAGTTGGATGAGCCCTGCTGTTTGTAGAAACAAAGGTAATATTCTTAACTATGATGAGAAAGCATTATCAGCACACTAAGTAGCCTTGAATATGGAATTGCTCAATAGATGAAGTTTGTGAAATCATTATTTAAGCTTGCATTAACCACATTTTCTGATCAACCGCATTTGTTGTAACACTACCCAGGTGAAAATGGATCGAAAACATTATCTTGATCACATTTAGAGATATTAGATCATGCATTATCTTTCTGTCAGCAGCTTTAGAAACAGTTGTTGGCAATATGACTAATTTCTTTTAAATGGTAGCTCCTTAGGGCTGATGTGATCACCAAGCCAAAAGATTTTATAATTTCCAGATTTGGTTGTCAGATAAAATTAGCAGCACTCTTATATCATTAACATGATCTTATATCATTAACACCTAATTTCAAATTCTGCCACATGATATTATCTTAAAAATCTGTAAACTTAGCATACTAATATTTTTTTTTTACATTTTCCAGAGCTACTGGATTTATGTAGGAGACATAACCTATACAATTAGCACGACTCAGATGGGTCAGGTTCACTTGCAAAGTCCATCTACACTTTAGATGTCTCCTAATTTGCCTACTGTCTATGTCTTTACTGCCCAGTTTGTAATGGACAGTATTTACAGCCCACATGCAATAATCAAGATGAATCCCTCTTGAAAATCTTTTGGGGCAACAGATAGGATCAGTGTGCATCTGCTAGACAACACATCTAGGCATTCCCTGTTGATACAATGGATAAAAATAATTAACCTAAACATTTGAGCAGGAAATAACAGAGCATAGCTAGTTGACTGGGTTCATTGTTAGGTCATTTTCACTGGCAAGTGGATTAACAACATATTAATGGTTAATGTCCAGTCACATAATGTGCAGCATTTGGACTGCAGCTTAATCAATGAGGTTTTCCTATGACCATGAATTCCCTCACTCATGATCTTCTTCAGGTCTAAAACTTTATTTTTTCATACAATTCCAGGGTATTTGTTCTTAGAAAACTCTTATAAATGAACCATATGTATTGAAGTGCATTAATACAGGAAAGTAAATCAACATTCATGCATGTGCATGTGAACATTTGTGCAAACACACACACACACACACACAGGCATGAGGCAGAAATGGCACTGTCTTTAGGTGTTTTGCAGCTGAATAAAGTGTTATTTACTATGAAGATATAGAACGTGAGATTTATTTCTCCATTAATACTTTGTGCTTGTTCTCCAGATTTTTTATCAGTTTAATGAATTAATGTTTTGTTCGTTTTTTGCCAGCCAGAAGGAAGCAAAACTTAAAGTGAACAGAATTCCACCTCTTCATATTCAAAATGGTTGTGGTGTCTCCGTCATCATGAACATTGAAAACTGGATTAGATAATACCCTGAAAAACTCACTCTAGCTGCTTGACCCTGCTTTGAACAAGGAAAGCTAAACTAGGTGATTTTAAGAAGTCCCTTCCAAATTCAACTATTCTGTGATTCTGTGAAGTTTTCAGTTTCTTGTTTCCAATATAGCTACTATGCTGCATCAGCTATTTTTGATTATGCAAGAAAGGTGATAGTCAATTGGAAATTTGATGTGGAGTAATCATAATCTATTTCCAGAGAAGAGAAGAACAAAACAAAGGAACTGTTGTAATAACTTGCAATAAACTGGAGACTTAAAAAAGTAGTTTGATGGAGTAAGCAATCCAGTTCCTGCATTCTAACACTTCTGGAAATCATGCTGTTGAAATACCAAATCTCCTTATTACAAAAATAACATGGAAGAGAACAGAGGCCTTGTCCTATCAGAACACTTTCTGTAGAAGACACAACATGTAGGTACACATCTACTAGAGTGATTTCCAGTAATGACATTCATATGCTGGCTAAGTGAAAAAGTCATCTTTACCAAAAATACTATCAGATATAAAACAACAAAAATCCCAGCCAACCAAACACCACCCACCCATCCCCCTCCGCCTTCCTAGAAAATGTAAAGGAACAATTTTGACAGAGGGAATTCTTTTCAAAGAAAATATTAGAAATTTCTTGAAATATATAGAAACTTTTTGCTCTGTCAGTCCAAATATTAGGTCCAGATCTGCCAATTTATTTGCTTTCTGCCAGTCAGTGATGGACTTATTGTTATGAAGTTACTCTTACATCCTTAGAAGGGAGGAAACAGCTGGTACTTTTCTAGTTGTCTCCAGAGAAAATATCACTATAAAAATGATATTACTGACAGGCACATGCGAGGGAGTGGGAGTGTTGTGTGGAACAGAATGTTACAGTAGTGTTTTTTGTCTTTAAAGTTTCAGCAGATTTATTTAGCTTCAAGTCAGAGAGCCTGCCAGAGGTTTTTTGTCACTGTAGAGTCTTCAAATTAATTTAACACTATTGCTGTGTTTTGTAGTTTTGCTAAATTAGAAGGTGTTTGGAAGGCCACTGAAAGGATGATGGATAACCTCAGAACTGATAAAATGAATGTCAGTATGAGCAGGTAAGTAGGTGGGTAACCACTGTAGACTAATTAAGCACTCTCCTCTGTGTTCTTAACAACACAGTACTCCTTACAACAATTTGTCTAAGTTTACACATAAAAGTTTAAAGTCTAGATGGAGTAGTACAGCAATTAGAGTTTCAAGGACATTCCCTGTTCTTCCAAAGGAGAATGATAGAGTGGTGAAAAACATTTTATAGGTGAAACTTAGAGTTTGATTGAATCATGTGCCAGTCTTCTTTCTGCATGGAGGTCATTTCCTGAGACAATCTGAATCATAAGAAGCTTAATATTATTGGTCCTCAACACTTTATAGCTTTGATTGTAGATTTGGTGGAGATTATCAAAATGTAACACCAAGTTACCTAAAAGAAGGAGTGTAGGCATGTAAAATTAATGAGGTTTTTTTAGATACTTTAACCTAAATATGCCAATGAGTAGGTAGATCAAAAGACTACAGCCTTCATCATGCTTCATCTACTAGTTTAGGTAGATGAAAGCTAGATTGTAAGGCAGTCAAGGATGACACTTGTCTGTGGGAACCTGATAATTAAGAGAAACAGCAGAATGAAAGAAGGCTAAGATACAACAGCAAGAATTGTAATTCTGGGTTTTTCAGGGAGCCTTCATCCAACCCCTTTAGCCTCTACCAAGGAGGGATGGCCAGCTCAGTTTTATAATTGTGATTCCTGTTACTCTATTTTTCTTTTGAGATACATAAGTATGTTGTACTAAAATGAAGTCAGAATATGGATAAAGTCAGATGAGCTACATAGGAACTGAGTGTCAGATTGAGCATTTTTTTTCTGGGAATATTAAAAAAGGTCATTATATTCTGCTATCAATACCTACTGCTTTGCCTTGCCGCTTTTCTTGTGATTTTTTAGTAGCTTGATTTGCTTCATCAGGTCCAAATCATGCATTAAATCATTTGATGCTGTGTACTATGATAAGGTATTTATTACCTACAGTTACATGTATTGCTATATAAGATCACAGAAACAGTATAAATATTTTTTTCCTTTTTCAACTATTAAGACCTAATGAGAGGACTCTTAACATTCTAAGTAATTACTCCCCCTTTTGAATGCCCTATTTGTAATTGATTGCTCAAGTTTATTTAAAACATCTTGTCCCTTTCCTTTGCAGTCAGCCACTACTGGCTGAACTTATATTAAGAATAAAGAAGTGGAACTTAAATGTGACTCTCTGCTTGACACTTCCTGGCCCTCCTTAAGGCTGGCATATGATGACTGCTGCTTTCATGAAGATTTGAAAAAAAAGAAGAAAACCAGACAATTATGTTTCTAGGAATTACATTCTTAAGTGATGATGCTACTTGGCTTTGTTTAAAATAAAGCATTAATATTTTACATCATAACAGGCCCAAGACCTGGTCAGTGGGCTGATTTTAAAGGGTCAATTTGCAAAGCTCATAATGGGAGTTTCATACATCATAACTAATTATTTTTCTGAATAATGAAATTAGTTTTATTGTATGGTCCTTATGTTTCTGCACCCATAGAAAGAATAATTCAGAGGTCAGTTCTGTTCAACTATGTAAGATATAAACAATACATGGACCTATTGGTCTACAATAATTAGTACTAACAAAGTTCTGATTAACAATACTGTTAATATTTTTTTTCTCTTCAAGAACAGCTATAAATTGAGGTTGTTTATTTATTTTATTGCTATAATTGGATGAAAAAGAAACACAACACGAATAGTTTTATTTTCACAGGTTAGAAATCTTGCCACAGAGCAAGAGAAATCCACATAAAAAGCTTCTTCAGATAGATACCAAATTTTGAAAGTCAAAAGCAGAAAATGTTAATATAATTTGTATTTAAATCTTCAATTAATTTTAAAAATACCCATGACCTTAACAGCACAAGAACGTAAATGTGTGAATAACACCATTTGTGATAAAAATAATAAACCATTACTTAAAAAGTAATATGGGTGACATAAGAAGACACTTGAGAATTCTTTCTGTGACCATTACAATACCATTACATCACTAGGAAATTTGTATTTTCATTCTGATAACTTGGGGTACTGCTAATTCTGTCTTTGTATTGTCCACATCTCCAGATGCATGTCTTCATCATATTCCATCAGTACTGAATTTTTCTTCTCCTGTCTCTTACATGTGGGTAGCAAAGGCTGAAAATGGCTGAGTTATTACCTGTGCTTTGCATAGGTTTTAGATGAGTGCCCACTATTTTACTTTGCAACATTTGGCTAGTTCCCATTCTTTTGTCTTTTGGAATCAATAGAAAACAAAGGTGACACGATGAAACTATTTTCCAGCACTTAAACAGCATCTCAATTAACATTCAGGAGTTTCAGGAATGGCTGCCAAATAAATATTTTAAAAGATGTAAATGGCATCCTTTTATGTGAAGTCAGAGGATTACCTATTCAGAAAGAAAAATCAATCTTTTAAGTAAAGTCAGCATAAGTTTTGTTAGTTCAAAGTCATTATGTTTGGTTTAAAAGACATGAGGCTGCACAGAGTTCTTAGATGCACTTATCAAATGTCTCTTTTTAGGTGTTTGAAAATGTAAATAAGAAATGGCCCACTTGATTCAGTTTAAAAAGTTGGTCTGATACATTCTGTCTCATTTCTGGGTTATTTGGCTCAATGGACAGGAATTCAGAGGTGAACGGTGCTGAGCACTGCTCTTCCACTGAAACGGAACATGAAGAGTCCCTATCGCTGAATTAATTAGTTTATGCTGTTACAGTGTTCTTGCAATGTTTCCTAGAGCAGCTTCATTTCTCAGCAGAGTTAAACACTTTGCATAGTGTAATTAGAAGTTGTGCTCCATTTAGGATCTTATAATTTTGTTGCTATGAGATATCACAAATGCATGCTTGGTAAGTCTTTTGTCTAGTGTCAAAAATCAAAGTGAGAACATCAGGTAATAAAATTAACACCACAGCACTGCCACCACTGCAGGTACAGCCCATTCCAGGCTGTTCAGCTTGGAAGAGACCCCAGCAGCTCTCTAGGCCTTCTGGTTACTGAAAAGGAGAGTTCACTGTGAGGTAAGAGCAGGATGCTCTTCTACTGCTTGACTGTTCCCATGAGACTTGACTGTTATTGACATCCAGCCTAAGCCTCTCTTGGCTCTACTTGTCTGCTCATTCTCCCACCATACATCACTAGGAATCTTTTGGTTCTTCCTGTTTTGGTAACTTAATGTATCAGGGAGGTTATATCATACAACTGCTATTCAGTCTTTTATTCATGAGGCTGAAGAAACTTTTCACTCAGAAGTTTCTCTTTACAAGGCCAACAGTCCTGTCCTTTGATCAGCTTGGTGGCTGGTGATGCCTTGAGAGGCTACCTGGAACAGGGGCTAGACAGTGATAAAGGAATAAAGTAGGTGTTTATTGAAAGGCTTTCAAAGGATACACCTTGGGCAGTACCAGAGCCTGGCTGAGGCTCCGCCCAAGATGGATGCTGGGTCACACCTTTTCACACTTTTACAAGTTTTGGCCCATTTACATATTGGTGTTAATTGTCCAATTACAGCTCCAGGCTATGAAGTCCCATCCTCCCAGATTGCTCTCCTCAGTTTGTTGTTGTTTACACTTTTTGGGCCTGAAGCTGCAATGGTGTCCTTGGTTCTCAGGCTGGAAAAGGATTGTTTTATCCAACCAAACTGTGAGGAGAACTTGCTAACACTTTATATGAAGTTCAGAGTTATGTTCTAATGCAGTACAGAATCTGGAAAATATGAAAGCTAAAACTGAAGGCATCACTAGTCTGCTGAACTTGTACGAGCTTATCAGTGTCTTTCCCCAAACTGGATGCAATACTCAAGACTACTACAGTGCTGTAGTTGCTGAGTACACAGGGAAGGTCTCTTCCCTCAGTCTCCTGGCTATGCTGCTCGTAATGCAATCCAGGTTTGCACTGGCCTTCCTAGCTGCCTGGCACCCTGCTGCCTCCTGTTTAGCATGTCATTTGCTGAGACCCCACATCCCTGTCTGCAGAGCTGCTCTCCAGCCAGGCACTCCCCAGAACAAGCCTCAAAGAGGGGTACTTCTTTCCCAGCTGCTGGATTGATAACTGAGGAATTCTGCTAGCTAGTAAAACAAACAACCCCAACAAGATTCTTTTCTGTAACTGTCTTAAAATGGAAGTAGCTTTAGCACAAGTATTTTAAGAAGTCCTATTAAATATAATGAGATAGATGCTCAAGATTTTTGTATATCTTATGTTGTTGTCTCCATGCAGGAGTGCCTGAATCCTGTGAGGTATCCTGCTAGTGGGCCAGATGAACTCAAAAGTAGGCAATGCACAGTTGAGGAACACGCCATGCTTTCTTAATAGCTAACAAGATCATTGTATTAGCTACAGATAAAGAAGATATCAAAGAAAGAGGACCAGTTTCCATCTGTTCTCTTTCTATAATTTATAACTGAAGGAGGGAACATAACATCATCAACCCCAAAACATTCATCTTTTTTCCCCCTTTGTTTCCATTCAAAATAACCTAAGTATATGCCTCCTTGCCAAATATTTCTATTGCTTTCTCAGCTCAATATATTCCCAGTACCACTTTCCTCTATAAAAAAAATTAATCATCACCAGCTGTTTTACATACTATTTGTCTTGAGTATATTGTGTAAAAGTACAAACTATCTCTTAACTAGTATTCAGAGTACTTTTCATAAGTACATTTCCACTTAAAGGTGAGTACAATTAATAATTTTAAAACATGACTCACCAGGTAAGTTTTAAGAATTCATAATTAAATACTTTCCATTTGTCATGAACTAACAGGTTCATTCTAGTGTTAGTTATGTGAAAGGTTTCAGGGATCTAAAGTATGATATGACAATATTACCTTGACTTCTAATGTGCAGGCCCCTCCAGCTAGGGACATGAAATACTTTGTTTCACATTCATTACCTCAAATCATCTTGCTCAGATCATTTTGCTAAAGGACTGCTATCATCAGATCTGCAAATTTTATTGCATGTTGCCATAGAGTGTTTGTCTAAATTAAACATTTCTAAATAGGATTTTATTTTTTTTCCTCTGGGATATGCAAAAACACGTGTAACTCATTTTTCTGTCTGCTTCTGTCAACTTCTCTTCCTATAGTCCACCCCAAATTGGCTTTTGTTATAAGAAAACTTACTGATTCTTGGATCAGTAAAATCTGAAAGATGTGAAATTGAAGGTGCATAGTGCAAATGTAGGTAGGAATAAGTGTGTATAGGTGAGGCAGGATCCAGGAAAAGCATCCTGTACATGTTTGTGTGTTTGTGTATGTGTGTGCCTGCTTTGTGTGCCATGGCAATATTATGGACTCAGAGCTGTCCTGGTCAAAGGGAAGGGGAAACCCTGTGAGACCTCAGGCTCAATGGATTCTGATACTCTTTACCACTCACCACTGATTTATAGACCAGGCAGATCAGTACACATTGTCATGGCTTATCCACAAAAATATAAGGCCAGAAAAAATGGGATTCCTCAGGGCAGAACTATATTGTTTATATATAACGGGAACAGGAATTCTGTAGATGTGAAATGAAGACAATGGGATAAAACATGTAGAAAAAAAAAAAAAAAAAAAGAGAGAGAGAGGAAACAGGGCTCCCACCCCAGGAAAAGGAGGAAAACTCCTCTCTAGTGGCCAGTCTTATGAGTTGGCAGCTCTCCTCTATGGGAGCTGGGAAAGATGCAGTATTCCCTTGCATGCTATAACTTTTTGCATGGACAAATTTTATGCAGGGAATGTGTTGCTCAGTTAAGGACAGTAGTACGTATCAATCATTTCACAGGCAATACTCAGCAATCACGCTTCTCCTTTTCTTCTCTTGCACACAGTGTTTTTAGCCAAGTAGGATGAAAAGTGGTGGATTCTGCAGGGTTGATGAAGCTGTTTTCCAATTGTTTTGCTACTGGTGATTCATTAAAAACAGTGACTTTGTCTCTTGAGAATTTTACCTTGCTAAGAGGTATGATCTCAGGGCACAAATTTGCTCTATTATGCCTGTATATGATTCCACTCCTAGCACAACAGATAACATCTAATGAATAGGAATTTATTGTTTGGTGTCTCAAAGAATTAGAGGAATTGGCATTGAAAGATGACAGATATAACAACTATTCCTATGGTTGTACATTAGATACTGCCCAGTCTTCATCTGGCTTCAAGATTTACCCAGTATGAGCACAATGTAAAGCCACTTTGTATTTTCTCTCTTTCTTATTTCAGGCTGGATAGTAAGTCAGATCAAGACATTTGAACCTAATTTACTTGTGAGAAAGTTTTCCAACTGTCAATCTGCAAAGAAGTACAACTGCAAAGCAACTTTACTTTTATCTTTCAGTACTTTTTACTTTAGGATATATAATTGGAGTTCTTAAATATATATAGCATTTCCAAGTCTGTCTCACTGCTAATTTGGTACTTTAATATCAGGCTATTTTGTGAACAAGGTCCAACATTAAAAGAAATTTGAATTAAAAAATTAATCTTGCTTTGGGCAAGATACTACAGAAGAGGAATGTGTAGAAAATCAAAGAATAAGCTAGGCAAAACCTTCAAGAAAAAATCTGAATGTAGGTAATCTTCATGTTGCTTTTATAATATAGGCAGATAGATTGGGGACCCAGATCACTCCTGCTCTTAAATTTTGTAAGACATTAAAAATGTTGGGGTAATGGTCCACAGAAATCACAAGGACCATCAGCTGGGCAGTAATGGGAAGCCTGTGTGTGGAAGATCAGCTTGAGAAATAGAGTACAGCTTCAAAGTTCTGTAGCACAGTCTCTAGGCTTGGTCCTGCAGGTTGCATGCTTCATTATGCCCAATACAGAGTGAAGCTGAAGCTTGACAAATGAGTATCCCCTGCTTTCCTTTGTGCCAAGACTTTTACATTTTGCAGGATGCATTAATGTTTTCTCAAAGACTTTCGTATTGCCTTGGCACGTATTGGTGGCTTTCAACAGAACATAAGTCATCCTAATGACAACTTTCTGTAAATCATGTCAGAGTAGTTGGGACTAATTTCTTAAATTCTTTTGAGGATTCTTTTGAAGCTCACAGAAAAGTGATTTTCCAGTCCCTCCAAGGCCTCACAGAACTCTTAGAGATTTATTTTCTCAAATGGGACCTAAAGTAACAATGATATTACAAAATAAATGTTCTTTACATTTGAACATATTTGACATGGGTCTGGACTCTTTTTTTAAGAGTAATCTGTTTTCTGTGACCCAGCAATCCAGTCAAGTATGAACCAGTCACACAATTCCCTGCTGTGGGAGCACTGGCCTTTGGGCCTAAACAGAGCTCCTGGATTCCCACTATAAAAATACACTAATAACAAATAAATGAAATGAGCTGCAGAGGCAACTGGGTTCAATGTTTTCAGCAAGTAGGTAGGATGGCTCAAGCTGAGATCCTTGACAGGGTCATCAGAGAAGAGAAAAGAAAAATGCTTTTAGACTCTGTTTCACAAAACACATTCTATTTATTTTTGCATGTCCTTTTTGTGGGCTGTTAGCAGTTAATTCCATCCTTTTCCCTACTTTCACCTAAGCAGCTCAAGTCTGTGAACTAATTACCCTGATGGTAGTTTGATTAATGGCTGTACTGCACATTATCTTCTAGTAAACAGAAAATAGGAAAGTTTCATATTTTAGGAAGTTACCTGAGAAAAATTAAAAGTAAACTTATCTAATGATACTTTGATAAAAAGAAAAAAACTCTGTTTTTAGTTACACCTATTTATGTGCGTGCACAAAGTGCAGAATTTGCCTCATTGTGCACAGCTGGTCTGTGGTACACATATATGTTTAATATTACTAAAAAAAAAAAATTAAAAAAGTAAGGTTCTTTCATCTAATTTCTGGACTGAGGACATAGATGATAAACTTAATCCATAAATTATTGTCAAAAGAATAAAATATACTTTCTGTCAACAGCATGATTGGTGTTAATGAAAGCATTCCTTTAAGCAGACCACACAGAGAAGAAACATGCCAAGAAATATGCAAATGAAAAGAAAACCTAGCTTTTCCCTTTTCCCTTTTCCTTCCTTCCTTCAATTTTCAATAAAATTAGCTTCTTCATGAGCTACTGCTTCTGTGTTATAGGCTACTGCATATTAGTACCAGTTGCAACAAGCCACACGGAATCTATTTCCTGTCAGTATTCACTGGATCACTTCTGCAAGCCAGGCTGCAACTCATTTCTAAGCAGGTACACAAGATACTTTCAACACCATGACTACACAAAGGCATTGGGTGAAGTTTGAGTTCTGTTCCGCAGTCTTGGCATGATCAAGCAAGCTCAGAATTCACATGGAGTGAAGAGAGCAAGTCCCAAATCACTTACTGAAGTGGGTTGGATTGCCTTACAGAGGTGTCTGCCTCCATTCCTTGATTGTAAAGCAAACTAGTGCTACCTGCCCCCTAATTTAGGAGGTTCAGTGAAGTCAAACACAATGAATCCAAACCTACACTTCCACCAGACCCTTTATTCACTCCTTTTGCCCCATTCCCTTGTTCTTAATTTATTTGCAAAATACATGGCAGTTATCACAGACTACAAAGTGTAAAGATGAAGTTATCACACTCTTGTCCTTCTAATCATCTTGTGCAGAAATGAAACACAGTGTAGCCCTTTCTCTTAAAGTCTTTATCTCTGGCATAGACTGTGAGTCTTTAAAAACTAGACTACATTTTCCTTGCAAGGGAAATCAATCTGTCTTCCAGAATTTAAAAGTGACCAAACAGTTTCCTGTATTTGGCAATATCTTTATTGTCCCTACCATTCTTCATACTTTGAAAATGTTTCTTTACACAATTCATGCAAATGCAATAATAATTCATAAATTTGAAAATGTGACTTCCATTGTTTTTTTGATTTATTATAAGATGTATGAAACTGGACAAATTTACTTTTGGCAATTATATTTTTAAGGGGAGACACATTTTCAAGTTATCACATATTAGCAATATAATATTTAAAAAATATGGTTCATTTGAACCATGTGGAAGCCTGATATAAACAGAATACAGTACTTGATGGATTCAGCTGACATCAGATAGGCAGGAAAGGAGTCTTCTAACGACATTAAAATCTATCAAGTGAGGAAAACATCAATTAGTGGTTAAAATAAAAGTCCTTTGGCTCTTTAAGAAATCAGCCTCCCTATACATAACACTGTTTACTCAGGACTGCATGTTTCATTTAAATTAAAGTGCTTGCATCTGTAAGCAAGTAGGATGCACGTGACTGTTTTAAGAAACACACCACAATGGCATTCAATGACTTGGGGTCCTGAGCCAAGTGAACACTTAAAACACTAGCCTATTATGAGTGTATTATTTCCCTGTCAGGAAATATCACTCACCTCAGAGCTGGCTTATCACTTTGTGTGCTGTGCAAACCCCAGCTGCTGAGGCACTATGCCATGTAAAAACCTTAAAAAATGCAGAATCCTTTTTGAATAACTTAATGAACATATATGAACATGCTAACCTCATGGAGAATAGACCTGCATCCTGCCCAAAAGGCAGAATTTCGGGTTGAAGGAATTGAGGAGACTGGCAACAGAGTACAGGGCTTTCTGTTCCTTGCCTTACTCAAATATATTAACTCACAGCAATTCTGGCACAAGGGAGAGAGAAAGGATCAGTATGTTTATGCACAAATGCATGGGTGGTGCAAGCTATCTCCATTTCCCTAATCTCCCCTCCAAACCTCTGATTAGGTTTTCTATTTTTTTTTTATTTTTTAATTAGAAAATTAACCTTTTCTCCTGACACTGGACATTGCAGGCAGAGAAGAGGTGAGGAAAGGTGCAGTTACTTCTGTAGTGTAAGGGTTATATACATCCATCTCATAAGGGTTACACTGGCATGTAGAATTCAATCTTCTGACTACCACAAGGTGTTGAGACAGCCTGGTAAATCAGAACAATCTGTATTGGTTTTACAAATAAACTAGACTCTAGTATGTTTCCTGAGCTTATTAACTAATTAATAGTGCTTAAAGTACCTTAACATCATCACACAGGTTAGATAAAATAGATTCAAAAGTATTTTTTAAAAGTAAGAAAATTGTAAGGCAATTTAGTTTCTGTGATGTTGTTCTGTACATAGAGATGGATTTTCTCTGCATTTGCAGGATGGGAGGACTTAATGTAATGTAATGAAACACACAAGTTCTGCAACACAGCTTAGAAAGACAGTTATGACTGTAAAGCTTTTTAAATAATAATTTCACACTCTAGCATGATCTGCATCATTTTATAAAAAAAAATAGCACTACTGTTAAATGATTAATTGTACAGATACCATTTGCAGATGTGCAAATGTAGTGAGGTACATGTTCCTGCTCTTGAAAGCAACCTTTCCTACTTTGCAGGTGCAATATTGTGTTACCTTGAGGTGTAACCAAAACCAGATTTTGCTCTGTAAACAAAGAGAAGGGAAAAGTTTTCACTTGATCAGAAAATGAATACAGAGTTCTTTTATTATTGGCTGACAAATAAACTGTAATAGAGAATTTCCTAATTAATTAACAATTTTGCAAATGATTTGCAAGCCAAAATAGAAGCAGATCATTGTCTCATAGTTTGCATTGAGTTTACACTGGCAGTGATTGTTGCCACTCAAAGAAGCAAATGTGAATAAGCTCATATGGCTGAATGCTTAGAAACAGCACACCTGATGAATAAGATTTCACACAAACAAGTTCCTAATCATAATAACTACCTTAAAGATATGACTGAAGAAATGTTAATTGCTTCATGCTTCAGTTATGACTCAATTAGAGCCCTCCTGCTGAATGAGAAATTTATGGAAAGGAGCAGAAAATTTAGATTGCCAAAGGTCATAGAAGAATTCCTTACAAGGTACTTATAGGATAGACATTTCAAAACGAGCCTACATGACCTATGTGTGTAGGTGCCAGTGTAAGTGAGTCTTAGGGTCACATTTCTTGTTTGAAATATAAGAGGCTTAGAACTTCCAATGGGATGCTTGAAGTGATGGTATTTTTATCAACTGTTTCTTTCTACATATCAATGGCATTGCCTGGATACAGCTGCTCTGGTTTTAAATTCCTGTATACCTAAAAGCAACTCAATGGAGTTGTACCCTGCTACATAGGGATATACTAGAGAAATCCATTCACCTAAGGGGCACTCTGACAATGCCCCACTAATGCTGTTTTAATGATTGCTGCATAGCAGGAAATGAGAAACTAAACTGTATGGCTACACAAGCACGAAATAATATGTACTCTTTGCAAACAGACTTGTAACAAGATAAAAAAAAAAATCACTCAAAAATCCTAGAGATAAAATGTCTTAAGATGATGCCTACAATAAGGAGCCTTCTCTCTTCTCAGTTAAAGGTATGAGCAGAATACCCTGGGACAGGATGCATTGTTACTATAGCACTTTTCCTTTGTCTTAATTGAAATGCTTTCTTCTTGCTTATCTGTCCCTCATCACTTTTCTTTTTATTTGATACTATGATGTTTTATGATAAAAGATTAAGTAATCCCATTCTGTCAGATATTTTTTACTGACACCCTCAATGTGTCACTAAAAAATTGCTTTCTCCTCTTACAGATGCTGTGCTGTCTAATTCTCACAACACTTCTGAATCACATACCTGTTCAGTAAGGTAAGTGTAATAATTTAATCACAGTTAGCTGTACAATGTAGACAGGATGGAGTGACATCCCTCCACTTACTGTTAGCTTCAATTTACTCTGTGGCTGCCATCAGAGTCTCCAGCATGGTGCAGATATTTTGATCTTGTTGGTTAGGCCTACACTTATTTCCAAGTCTGAGTCTAATTTAAGACTTGAATCTTAAACTATTGTTATCTACAGTATGACACCCTGAAGCAAAATGCTGGAAAGGAATCAACTTTCCTAAGCTGAGCACGGACTTAGCCTTGTTAACAGCCTAATAATGGGCTGCATGGAAAAAGCTGATATCTAACAACGGGCAGACAGAAAGGAACAGGTTCTTAAACTTCTTGGAAAGAGCAGAGTCAAGTCTGTTAATTTCAATCACCATTTAAGATACTTAATAGCTTTATTTAATGGGCATTTGTTAGGTACTACAGGACCATGTCTTAGCCAGGAAACAGCAATGCTGGTTCAGGACACTTCCCAGGTCAGACTCAAAGAACCAAACCCAGACCAAGCATGAGAAATTACAATGCTGTGACTTGTACACTGATATTTTCACCTTTTAAAATTAATATCCTCAGTTTGAATGTTTTTAAGGACTTCAAAGAAGAAAGAAAAGTCTTGAATTTTTCACTAAATCAGGGGCTAAATGAAGAGATGGACTTGTATATTTTACATCTAGCGGAACCCTATCCCAGACAAGCTTTCCCCAGGGATTCTTAGAATAAGATGCACAGGAGATAGTAACATGAGCCAAAACATCCTGGCATGACACAAAATTGCTTGGCAGGATGGGAAATTTGTGGTTCTCCCCTGTCAGAACTGTAAGCAGAGTTGAAAAAATGTTCCTACTGATGACTTCTACCATTTGGAAAGCCATACCCAATGCACTACAAGATATTGGTACTGTTTGCAAACCAAGTCCTAATATGTCTTCAAATAATGGGCAGTGACTGTCAGAGAATTTTTGAAAATGCCACTACTTGTTTATCTTTGTGTACCTTTGGTACCTGTACAGAAATGAGCTAAGTAATTTTCAAAAGATTTGTATGCCAAATTCCCTATTGTTGGGATTTGTTGGTTTTAATTCTGGGGTTTTTTTGGAATGTGCTACACTGCTGCACTGTAGCTAATTGTGATACAAAGTTGAGAAATATAGAAAGTTGAGAAGTGCTGTCAAGGAAAGATCTAGGATAACATAGGGACACTATGCCCAAACCTACATTGGGAGAGATCAAAATCAATAACATTGCTTGCCGAGACATACACTTATGGAAAAGAGAGAGAAAACTCTGCCAAGATCTATCACCTTAACAGCTAGGGGTGACTAAAGAAAAAAATAGATCTAGTAGATATACTGTTATCAAAAAGGCATTTGGGTAATGCTGTCACATGAGTTGCAATATAGTCAGTAGCTGGTTTAAATACAAGAAGTAGAACATGGGATGTGCCACTGGCATAGGTGATTTGGGCATGGTCATTTGTGCAGTTATGATCTTGTGTCAAAAAAGAAAAATTCAGAGAAAAATCTAGAATTGGGCTATTGGGCTGGTCAATGGAATCCAGAGCCTCCTACAGATCAGGAGACTTTTATTATTCAGTGCCTTTTATTTCTAGCAGGGAAAAGTATGTGAGGGGAAACACAATGCCACTAAAGCATAATAGGGTAAACACTGGAAGGGGTAAATAATTGTTAACATGAAAGGATGATATAAGAAAAACAACAAATGGATATAAACTGTGAGTCAATCTGATCCTAAAGCTACGTTTCTAACTATCTGAATGATCAGAATGATTAATTGAAAAATATGAAACAGACCCAAAGCCCAAGCCCCCCACTGTAAAATATAGGCAAATTTGTTATGATAATGGCTGGATCTGACAGTAAAGTACTGGGTTGTATAATCAGTTCATCCAGTGTTTCTTAACACTGGCACTCTGGGCTCTTCTGTGAAATAACCATAGTCAACATCACACCTGAATGATCTTGAGCTTCATCAGCCCTGGGATTAAACTTTAACCAGAGCATCCTTAAGTAGGCTGTAATAGGGCAGATTCACTTAAAGAACTAAGTGAGACACATGGAGTCCCTACTTCAAGAGAACGGAAAACAAATTTAATCCTTTCAGTTAAACATTTTGAAGAAAATCAGTCAAAACCAAAATTTACTGGTGCTACAGCACTGCTCGTTAAAATGACACACACATCATTGCAACAAATATCTGAAAACATATATAAAGTAAAAGTGCATTTATGTTTTAATACATGGGGCCAAACCAAACATTTATTAAATATTCAGTTTGGTTTACTTTTTCTGTAACATTGCTAGCATAAAAATAAGTTCTTAGTAATGTACACATTTTTGATACTGAAATAGCATCATTGTATAATTAGATACAGCTGCTGCATACTTTGTTCCTTATATGGCTGTCTACAATAATTATAAAGTGACTTAGCTACTAAGGATTAAACATTAATGTTACTTTAAGGGCCATATTTCACCATTTCTACACTGTTTGTAGAATTTCTCTTTTTTATGAGAATTCAAATATAAAATTATTGCATTCCCACAAAGGTGAATCAAACATTTACACAGCATTTTTACCTGTGGTTTCATATTCATCTGACAGGAGATTTAAACTGTGTGTATATGTGTTGCATGTATTTTATCTGATGTTTGTATATATTTATGTATTACAAGTTTACAGGCTATCAGATAGAAAACATTTGTCTGTTTTTTTCTAACTGGATGCCGCACCGGTTCCCAAGGTGGATTTTTAAATCTATTTACATACAAATAGAATTTTTTAAAAAAGTGATAAGAAAATGTACTGTAGAGAAACAGTCATAAATAGCAGAGCTAGACACTAGAAAACACTACTTTTTTTCATTACTAGTTGCCTCGGTCATTTTCATAGGCTTGATTAGTCCCAGATGACCTATTTTTGTTGTTCCATCTATTCTTCATAGGTTAAAAATAAAGAATCTATACAAAGTCTGGAAATATTGTGGGAGTTCTGCTGTTGGATAAATTAGTTTACTGATTTTTAAGTTTTCTGACTGGGTTCTAATTTTGCATATCTATTTCTGACACTCTGTTCAATCTGTTTATTCATCAGCCCTGCTAGTTGTTCCAAAATTGCAAAAAAGAAAATGGTAGTGCCCTATAAAAGGACACCATATAGGTTACTGCCTGAGCTTTGCATAGCAAGATAAATTTGATGCAAGATTGTTTACCATCCTTCCACAGCAGGCAAGGTATTCTCACTGTGGGGCTTATTAAACAACAATGCCATCATGCATGACATTATAGTGGGCTGACATGAGAAACACTAATGAGAATGAGCCATTGACACACTTCAGGCACAGCCATAAACAAGCCAATAAAATCACATCAGAAGTAAAAAAATAACCAGTATAAAAGAATGAAAACTCTAAGATATCCATGCCTGGTTGTTACTGCCTTGAGCTCTCTATTAGTATTTGTGGAACTCTCTGATGGCTGTGCAAATTCCCTCTCTGCATCTTAATCTGTGTCAACATGTCTCTGCAAACTGCCACATAAAACTTGCTTATTCCTATCTGTACAGAAGAAGGTATCCTGAAAATGCATTTTCCCCTTACAAAATGCTCTTTCCCCTTATATAACCTTATTGTGGCATAATTCATATACCTACTTGGTTCCTACTTTCTCTCTGAAGCTTGAATTAGGGAAAACATTTAGCAATTCTCAGATGAGATGTTACACCTCATCAAGGTAGTGATCCATCCATAGCTAGCATTGTAAAATCCTCACCTCCACTGTTAATTATTGTGCCATGCTGGATATGAATGCTCCAGTGTCACGTTAAAGGACATTGACTGGCTGTGGTTCACAGCTCCCTGTTTTAGTCCTGGTTATCATAGTCAGTTAAAATGACACCAGTTGAGTCAAAAGCAGCACTTGGACAGATCTGCCAGCCATTAGGAAGTATTCTGCATATTTCTAAGTGTGCCTTCTGAGAATTCACATATCCATCCCAGTGGAAGTCAGCCCATTCTCCTGAGTCTGCTGGAACACAGTTAAAAAATGCATGTTCCCCCAGGAACATAAGATTTACCAGATGTGGAGCTGTAGACTCTTAATTACAAGCATATTTACATATGTATATGTATACACATATATGGAATAAATTTGGAGTAAATAAACATGCATAAATATACATATATCATTACAAATTTGAGATTCATGAGTTCTTTCCATTGTAAAAATACTTGTTTCAGCTTGTTAGGTTTATTTTTACTTGCCAACAGAAAACTAACAGTAGTTTGTGTGTCTGCTATTACTTTTTTGCAGTGGCCTTTTTTCTGAGTAGAGAGACCAAGTAAGAGCTCTGCTAAAGATCTCAATACAGTGCTGATGAAATAGTTTCTGATGTGCTTATTTGTTCTGCAGCCTATACAACATTTTTTACTCTTTCCTCATTCTATTCTTTGAGAAATAAGCAACAGTGAATGAGGCACCAGAGCCTCATTACCCTGGGGGAGAACAGGTAGTTTTCTGCTTTCATGAATTCTTCACTAAAGTATACACATGAGCCTCATTCTGTAATACAGAGATTGATTCATAATGGGATTCCAGCATTTCTTTAAAAGACTACTGCAACTCTCTGCTCAGTCCTACAGGTAACAAATGAAGGCTAAAGCAGTTATTAAATAGACATTAAAAAAAAAAAAAAAAAGCCAAAATTTATCATGATATTTTTGTCATACACAGAAGCTATAGTTATGGACATAACTATAAGCATAAAATTATGGACACAGAAAACAAGAAAACAATTCCTGGAATAGCAACATGTTTGTCTCATTACTAAATCAAGATATTGTGTACTAGATACTTAAAAGGACATTTGTAAGATCCTGCAAAAACGAAAAAAACAATATGATTTGTTTTTTTGCACAAAATACGGAATAAAAGGTGATAAGCTCACAGCAATGTTTTATTATTTGCTAATTGTGACCATCTAATAAATTTTTCTACAGAATTGCAACACTATGTGGTTTTAGTACACAATTTACTAACATAAAATGAGAGTTTCCTTTTGAAAGGATATTTAAGAGACTGTGTGAAATTAAAAGCTAATAAAGTCTGCAGTCCACTCAGAAAGGACCTAGATTCCCTAGGCAGTCTGTGCTCCCATGTCCACAACTCTTTGGGACAGCCTCAAACACCAGCCAGGGGGACACTAGGTAAGGGTCTATACAGTCTAGAAATGCAAACAAAGGCTTCTGAAGGGAGGTAGGAAGTCATTCAGCATTAGTCACACTGCACTGTTCAGGAAGGTGGAATCAATCACCAAGATTCCTTTGTTCTTCATGTCTACTCGTCTATTTTGCTGTTTTCCTAAAGTGATTTGTTGTACTAGAATCTTATCTTGCAGTTAAATCAATGTTAATCCAGTATACTAAAGGTTATCATGTAAAATGGTAAATATATGTAATGCATGAGATGTCACTTGTAAATTCCTGCAGAGTGAAGCATATAGCTGCCACCCATACATTAAAATGGTGGAGTAAATCTAATGACAGGTAGATGATTATTATGGAGCCAATAGGTTTTCTTAAAGGAATTTTTAAAAAAATCTGTAGGTACTTGCAGCTTTTCACAATACAGTTAGAAGCAATACACATGCAAGCATGCCAATCATCTTGTAGCACTGTAGATTTCCAGGAACATATCAGAAGGCAGTTGGATATTTCCTTGTGCATTTTCCAAATGGATGGATTCTGGCCAGTCTTTAGGCAATCTGAGGCAAAGGAAGATATATCATAAACAGGAAATGTTTCATTCCTCATGTTAAAATATTACCAGTCTTATTTCTCAATCACACAGATGGAGAAAGTATGGAATGCCTAAATGCAACTCAGATAATTTCAGACATTTTGCAGGGTTTCACTCAGTGGAAAGGCAGTAGAAATTTGCACCAGTAAATTGGAAATCAGAACAGTTGGGGGTACTAATGAAATCTACAAAACAATCTAAAAGGCAAGTTTTCAGCCTTAGAAAGATCCATACTGGTCTAAATGCAACGAGGGGGGCAAAGGGAATTTCAAAGAAAAGTAGAGAGCTACTCACCAAGATCTGATAATTACTGATCTCTGCATTGTATAAAGCAAATTACTCAACAGAGAAGCTGAGCATTAAAAATGAATGTCTCAGTTAGGGTGTTTTGGCATCTCTTCATATCTAGACATGTTCCAAGTTATCTCCAGAAATGAAATAGAATAATTGGGTCAGATCCCAGAAACTCATTTACCTAAACTAAATGGGAGGAATGAACGAGCATTCTTTATCATCATTCAGATCTGGATATTCAGGAGAGCAGTTAGACCTTTTCCATCAATTTCCGCTTAATTTAGTTACTAGTCAAAGGTTTTTCTAGTGTAGAACATTATTATGTTTAACACCTGCTGTGTTATTGCACAATTTTCTTTATGCTGACACTAAAACAGGGAGAGGAGAGTGAGTGATTACGTCCTAAGATACAAGCTATACTTCTGAAGATTTACTTCTCAGCAATTAAAAAAAATGAACATAGCTGCATATTTGCCTTTCTCCGTACTGAGATGAGGAATACTCCATTCAATGCCTTCCTGTTTCTCACTCTTATTATCCACCTTCACAACCTGTAGAAGTTCTGCCCTGTAAATTCCTTTGGTGAAAGAAAAAACCCCAATTGCAGCCATGATACATCTGTAATGGCAAGACCCAAGACCTAAAATCAGTAGTTATGGGTAACTACTTTAACTACCACACAGGCCTAAGCCTTGCAGTATTTCCTAAAAAGGCAATGAAGCCCTAGCAGTGGAATAATCTCCCTGGCTGGCTTTGAGAAATCCTTTTGGGCTATCACAGGCAGCAGTGTAGCCCCAACTTTTGGGGAACTTGTGGACAGGTCATCTGGACTGTGGGCCAAAGTGGGTGGGCAGAAAATCACTCAGCTTTCCAGATATGCTGGGAAGCTTGTTTATGAAGCCCCTGCCATGAGATCTGTCAAAATAATGCTGAAAGACTTTTCTTTTTCACATAATAAGGAACAGTTCAGGTTTTTTACAAGTAGATTTAATGAGACTTAAATCTTCCTTTAAAATGTATGTAAATACTACAGTATTTACACTTATCTAACATACAGTAAGTGTAAATACTAACAGAGCATTTCTGTCAGGGGCTGTTGAGCAGATGCACAAAATAATTCAATGCTCATTGTTGGATTGCCAGCAAAGAGGAGCACAGATTCCTTCAGTTGTGGACATATAAGATGTAACTAATCTCAGACATTCACCTGCAGAGGACAGCAAAGCAAGCCACAGTGTACACTAATGGAATGCTGATGAGATGCTCCATGTGATGCCAGGATAAGCTACAATCATAAAAAATTATACAATTACAACGGGTGAAATGTAAACTAGTGTGACGTGTGGATGAGGATGCAGGGAGATTTTTGCTGTTTTATCACACCTGCAAAGATGTTTTATATAAACACAGAGATGAAAGCTGTAGAGTGAGAGCACAGCTCGTTTGTTCATCAATGTAAGGACTGCACATCTGACAGACAGTTGCCACTATTGGCCTCCATCAGCAGTTTGAAGAGAGAAGGTTGTCTGATACAATTAGAATACTCTTTATCTTTAAAACACAACTTTTGGAAGGCTTTTCTAGAGAGATGGTGGAGAGTCCTTGTTCAGCTACAATGTTCAGTGATTGCCACCTGGTTGTTACAAGTGTAGTCAACACTTTTCAGGTTTTGAGGTTGCAGCCATGTATTACTGCCACATATAAAAAGGGTTTGCTAAGCAATGTGGATATAACCTGGGGTAAAAAATGATTGGAAGACTTTTGTGTGGTGTTGGGGAGAAAAGAACGAAACAGGAAAACACTCAGGGAGGTTCTATCAGACTGTTAGACTTTTTTTTCTAATTAGTCTGAAAAGCTGTTAAGCCTTTGCTTTTTTTATTCTTTTTTTTTTTTTTTTTTTTTTTAAGATTAGAGCTATCAAATGAGCTCATGTTTAATCTTCTATAGTATATATATAATCTATAATCTTCTACAGTGAACCTAGAAAGTTAATGCTTCATATTACTTAAAATTCATGTGAATGTTTTCTACCAGCTACAGGATGTAGTAAAGGGATTTATGAATTACAGCATGATTGACACTGTAAGAAACTATTGCTGACTTCACAAAAAAAACTCACTCATTTTTCAGTTAATTTCATAGTTTAATATATCCAAGATAGGTTCATGGAACATTACATTCCATTTTCTCTTTTCTTTGAGAAAAAGGGATATTGGCACTACAGTGTTAATTGTTTAATATTATGGAAATACTATTGGCTGATTAAATTGGATTAGTTAGATTATCAGCTTAGAAAAATGGTATCATGCATTTTATGTTCCTTCTGCTTTGGAATATTTGAGAGTTGGCAGCATTAACAATTTGGAAACCACATCTATACAAAGACATATTTGAAGATTGTTATTGTAAGGTGAAACATAAGAAAAATAAATTCTAGATTTGTGGACAGAAGGATATAGGAATAATTGTTACAGGTAGCAAATTTTCCCTCTTCGACAGGAAGTACTTTATGCAAATAAAACTTCATTCCAAAATGTAATTCAGGAAAAAAACAAGACTATATTTTGGTACCATCTTTCCCCCAAAGTAGTTTGAGTTGTTTGCAACAAACACCAATAACTTCTGCAATCCCAACTCCACCACCTGAGGCAGGCCTGTCAACAGTTATTCTTCTGTGCTGCCAGGTGGCTTTGCTAAGCTCAAGCTCTTCTCCTCTGCCTTTTCCTTCCTGCACCACACAGAACGAGTACCATTGTTAGGAATTCACCTCAGGTTTCTGAGCAAGGTGATAATTTTAAAGAGGCATCATGTCTCACATCCATGAGTCCTGTCTGCACCAGCTCTAAGAAGGTGCTGAGGAAGTCCAGCTGGGGACCTTCTCAGCACCCAGTCATCCCTTTCAATGCACCTAGCTCTGGTCCAGGTCAGCTCCCTTTCAGCCACGGCTGCTGCTCTCTGGGTTCTTACTGAGTTGTTGGGTTGTAACAGAAAACTGGCCTCCTTTCAGTCTAAACAGCTCAAGAAGAAAGGAGATGGGCTCTCATACTGCTTCACAAAGCTAATTCAGCTCTTCCTGCATATTAGAGATCCCTAGCTAGGTGCTTTTTTACAGTACAAAAGAGCAAATCAAAACAAAACAAAGCTGAAATATTTCTTCTGTGGCAGGAATTACTGTTTCTCACTCTACCTCAAATAGGTGGAAGAGTTTGCACAATTTTAACTTGGGCACATCAGTCTCAATAGACTTGGTTGTGTTAAGTTTAGTCTGAATCATCAGCTTCAGAGCCCTGTTTCCCATCAAGTGCATTTTTGTGGGTGAAGTGTGGAGAACATGCTGTTAGTGGTTGTCATGGTTTAACCAGCAGGTAGCTGAATACTGCACAGCTGCTCACTCCTTTCCCATCCCCTGCAGTGGGATGGGGGAGGGAATTGGGGAAAAAAAAAAAGTAAAATTTGTAGGTTGAGAAAAAGTGAGTTTATTAGGACAGAGACAGAAGGATAATGATAGTAATGATAAAAGAATTAGAATAATCAAGCACAATGCAATTACTCACTACTCATTGACTAATGCCCAGCTAGCCCCTGAGCAGCTGCTCCTGGCCAAGTTTCCTCCTAATTACTACACTGAGCATGATGCCATATCCCTTTGGCCTGTTTGGGTCATGTTTCCATCTCTGGGTCATCATCACAGCTTCTTGTGCATCCCCAGCCTNAAAAGTGAGTTTATTAGGACAGAGACAGAAGGATAATGATAGTAATGATAAAAGAATTAGAATAATCAAGCACAATGCAATTACTCACTACTCATTGACTAATGCCCAGCTAGCCCCTGAGCAGCTGCTCCTGGCCAAGTTTCCTCCTAATTACTACACTGAGCATGATGCCATATCCCTTTGGCCTGTTTGGGTCATGTTTCCATCTCTGGGTCATCATCACAGCTTCTTGTGCATCCCCAGCCTCCTCACTGGTGGGGTGGTGTGAGAAGCTGAAAATTCCTTGACTTAATGTAATTGCTGCTCATCAACAGATCAAACACCAATGTGTAGGTCCCTTCCAAACTTACCCAATCTGCAATTCTGTAATCCTGTGTTATCAACACCATTTTAATCATAAATTCCAAGCACAATACTCTACCAGCTACTAGGAAGAAAATTACCCAGCCAAAACCTGCATGGTGGTGAAAACTCATTCCTTTCAATAACAATCTTCCCAGCATCTGTTGTGTACACTTCCTCCTACTTCTTTTTGCTCACATTAAGACACAGTGAATTTCTACTGCAAACCATAATCTCATTAGTAAAACAAAAATGCATGTTCTGTCATATGACAGGTTTCTAAGTCTGGAAAATGTTCTTGATTAAATTGGCTTTGGCTGTGTAACCCCTATTAACATTAATGGCAGGCACATGGCTGAAACTCTGAATATGAACTTGAGAATAAATCATTACAATCCAATTGTTTAACTTTTATTGCCCTGCATGTCACTAATATTAACTGGAGAGAGGCTCAGAGTCTTCCATGCAACTGAACAGGTGATTTAACCCATTTCTTGAAATTTGTCACTATGATGAAATTTTTTTTTTTTCAGATTCTTTATATTCTAAGTAGTTTTGCCTTGTAACAAAATATATTAAAATTTTAACTTAATAGATGTGAATGGATATAAATGGATATATGCATTCAGATTTTCTGTAGTCTTAAGACTGAGTTAGCATAATACTTTTTTTAAAAAAAGGAAAAGCTTAAAAATCTTAAATTGTTCCCAAATCTCTAAATGGGCTCATAATGAATAAATTAATAAATACATGTCTTTTCTTTTTGAGAAAGCTTTTTCCACTTGTTAAGAAATAGCCTTTAACTTTCAGAAAACACTGCATTGTAAAGACTTGAGCAGATTTGCTGAATACATTTTTGTACCATTGAGCAGTCAAACTGTGTTTATGTATCAGCAAATAACATTTATTTGAGCTCTGAATTTCAAATTCTGTAAATAGTAAATTAACTTCATGGGTACAAACCACTTCATATCAAAGACCTGGTCAAATATTAGGTTTATGATTTCCTCACATTCCTATTAAAATCAAAGAGATGAAAAATCTGCTGAAAGCACTACTGAAGTCAGTGAAAAGGTGCCCACTGACTTAAGTAGGAGTTGGATAGAGCCCACCATAGGAAAAAAAAAAAATCAGTATTCAACTCATAGGCTTTAATGGCAAGTTCACACACAGGGCACATCCACATTGTGCAGAATGAGGCATTGACTTCCTCCAGCACATGCAGGAGATGTTGTTTGGATTTTAATTTAATCCCTTGTTGATTATTCATTGATGTGAGGCTGAAGAGTGGATAGAATACCAAAACAGATCATTATAAAGCCATAAAAAATATGTTCGCCTCTTTAAATTGTGTACTCAAACATGAATAAAACACACTGTACATATAAACACATTGCCCAGACATGAACACTTGTTTTCTCTCTGGTTTTGCATACTTTCATAAATATACATATTAATAAATTAATCTGAAAGACGAGAAGGACTTTTTAAACCTTGACAATTTTCTACTACAATTTTACTTCATAAATGACCCTTTTTGTGGGGTTATTTTTGGAGGTCTTGGTGTGAATGAAAATGACATGTATCTATTGGTCTGGGTAGAAAACCACAGCTGGCTGGGGAGAGGAAAAATGTACACTGAGAAGGTAGTGTGGGAAAGTTTTCCAAGAACTAGTGACCTCTGTTGAGACTACAAGAACTGATAAACTCATAACACTGAGACTGAGTTTGCCAAACTTTTTCAAAGCCACAAGTATACAGTGATGTTAGCAACTTACAGTTGTGATCTCAATTCTACCTCTAGCCAGGAAAAGGGAATTTATAGCATTAGTATTGGGAGTTGCCAACACATGATCAGGATAAAACTATAAGCTTTCTTTTTTTTTTTTTTTAACAGATGTATATTAAGGCATTCACTTGTCAGTGTTCCCACAATAACACTTTCATGTTATTATGTTTGTGTTTTGCATCCTTTGGTTTTCATATAGAAATTTCATTCTTGTGGCTTGACTCAGGCTTTGCTTTCTATTAAAGGCTTGCCAAGTAGCACTGAAATAAATGGTTTTGGTGTTGTTGGCTGTTAGGCATTTATTTAATGTTTGGTCCTGAAATAAATATAGATGGTATCTCCTGGCCACAGAAAACAGCAAGATGCATGTGGCAAACTGATCAGTATTGTCCTTCACCTTCCTTCTACTATTTCTTGAGAAAAGTCATGGGGGCAAGAGAAAATAAGGTATAATGGTTTCCTGAGGGTGATAAGCTTTGTGTGAGTAGGTTTAGCTATAGACAGACTGTAGACAGCTTTGTGTGTTATATGGCTAGGTTTAATTACAGACAAGCTGTAGATAGCCTTTTGTCTTATATTTGATCTAAGCACAAATCTATGTTAGTAAAGTACTCTACTTACCCTGAAGTCTGAGGTCTTGAGCATCAATGAGGGTAAAGGCTTGAATACACATCAGGCATTGTGTAAAGAGGCAGTGTTATAGATTCATGACACGGGTGTTGACTTTTGCACTACTTGGTTTTCAGAGGATTAAGTTTAGCTATCCATTCATAATGAGAGGGCTTGAGTACTCAGTGAGCAACCTAATGTTAATCTGTGCATTAGCAAAGACTTTTAATAAAGTTCATAAATATGCAGGGCAAAAGAGAAGAGATTAAAACTGCCACAGTAAAATTAATCTTGGCATTTCATACCTTCTGAGTATTTTATTTTTTATCATTATTGTTTTCCCAGTATATGAAACACCAGGGAAGTGTGGCATGAAACTGAGAATAAATAAAAGGGAAGCAGGTTCAGGCAAAGCAGTCTGATGCCCTTGCCCCAGATGGTGCATGGTTTCTCTAAAATTTTAAAAGCAATCTGAATCTTGTGAGCTTGAGAAGGTGTAATACAATGAAGACTTTTTATGGTGTGCAATTTACAGTGTTTGTAATGGTTCTGAGAGCAATGTGATCTCACAGGAAAGCCATTTAAGGCAGGAGGATTACACACATCTGAAAAAAAACAACAGGAGTGCAAACTCAGAAAAAACCCTAAAGAAGGAGCAGAGAAGAAAACGTGTTTATTACACTTGCATTGAACAGCAGTTTGAACCCATTCATGAAGAGAATCAGGAGGGAAAAAGGAATCCACATTGGTGAAAGAGGTGTGGGGAGGAAGCAGGTGCTGAGACCTCCCCAGTTTGGCTATCACAGGTGGCTAAGCAGGTCACTGTTCTTCAGGCACAGGTGGCTGTCAGCTAAAAACGATCAGGAAGGGAAAAGCTACTGAGTCAGCCCATCAGGTTTCACATCAAAGGCAAACCCTGAAAATCCCACATGGCAACTCAGAAAGAAACCTGATTCCTAGTACACTCCAAGGTTGGAGTCCATTATTGGATTCCTTTTCCATTTCATGCAAGCAGGAATGTACACTTTTGGTGCTGGCTATAATCTGGTTCATTTACATATTTAAGCTCGTACAATATCAAATATGAATTTAGATGAATAGGACAAGTGTGCATGTGTGTGACCATTCATTCAGGGCAACAAACACAGTTCAAAATTTGTGGTAAGGCACATCCTGGGAAGGGCCTGCAGTTAAGGGGCTCAAAGAAGCTGCCTCTCTCTCAAGGTCAGCTAGCAGACTTTTGGTCAGCTAGCAGACTTTTGGTCAGCTAGCAGACTTTTGTGGCCAGAGAAGTTGCTGACATGGAGCACAAACTGGAGCCCTTCTAGCAAGAGGCACACTGAGATCCTGTGCACCTTGATGCACTGATGCTCCCTGCCTGTCTGCAGGGATGGAGGGCTGGAATAAATGGTGCTTTGGGAGTGGGGACAAAGTAAGAGTGAAAAACCCTTCAAAGGGTGCAAAGTGTGCCACTGACTAGATGAAGAAGTTACATTTAGTGTAAGGGAACACTTTTTTCCTGTTTGTTCCAATCTTCTCTACTCAGTAAAGGGAAAAAATAAAGTTGCAACACACCAGGCTACACAGTGTGGAATATCAGGGCTGTGAGGTGTAACTGCAGGTGCTGTCATCATCCACTGGAACTCCCTCTTGAATTTCTGCTCTGAACACTCCAATTATGTTGATTCCTCTAATTTTTCACTTTGCTATTACCTCTATCTTCTCCTGCAGATTTTATTCACCTCTTTTTCTCTTACTGATTACCCTGCCTCTGCTCCCTCACTTTCCCATCCACCCCAAACCACAGTGCCTGCTCACAGATTTCCTCACTCTTGCTTGTTTTCTTCCTTGGTACCTACTCTCTTCTCCCTTCTCGATCTGACTCCTCTTGCCTTCTGTAGCAGAGTGTATCCCACCTCCACAGAGAGAGAGTATTCCTGCTGCCTGATCCCATGGTCTTCACCATGGAGCCATTTGCAGAGGACTGAGTGCAGCCCTTGCATTTGCAGCTGTCCAGAGGGGCTGGACAGAGCCACTCATGCCTTGATGGGTAAGATATAGGAACTATTGTCACAGAAGAGGAGCTCTGACTTGGACAGAGTTTGTTCAAAACAAACAGTCTGGGGAGAATTCACCTGATAAACTAAAGCCTCCATCCAGTTTATGCAAACAGAGGTTTTTTTAGAAGCACTGATAATATTTGGGCAGCTTGTCACAAGGGCAGTAAATGACATTGCTGCTTGAGGTAGTCCTGAGACTTTCTCAATTTCAGTCACCTTTTCTCCACATAGAAGTGCTGGTTTGACTTCTAGGACTTGTCTGCCTGCTCCACATTTACCAGCTGAAGTTCCTATTTTCTGAAGGACACTAATTTTCTATTACTTACAGAATATACTTAGCACTAAAAAAATAACATGAATGCAAAGACCAAAATGTCAGGATTTAACCAAGATCTATTATTGCTCCATTTGAGCTCTGAGCCAAAGGTGAACATGCTTAGATTTTACAATGACATGCCAAAATATTATTTTAAAACTCTTATTGTATTATATCATTGATTATACCATCAATCAGAAAAAGATCTTCACCTTTTTCCCAAGGGTTGAAGAGTGGGTCACAGAGGAGAGGAGCACAGATACTCATGTAGTCATTGCAAAATGCAATGACTGATCACTAAACAAGCTACTTTCAAAAGGCAGAAATCTCTTGAAAATTAAATTATTCTGACAGCATTTTATGTGACCCTGTGTTTTATATGAGGGTTAAGTTAACACAAAATATAAAATTTAAACTTAACATTCAACCCCTGCTATGTGATTGCTGTTTGCTCGTGTGCCAGGTGCCACTGGCAGGCCATCCCTTGCTTGTGGTGCCATGTGGCCAAATAAGATTATTTGAGCTGTTGGACTTCCCCAGTGCCAGGAGAGTGTGCTGTGGGCCTGGGAGCCGCCAGCTGGGAGCCATGCAGGGGACTTCACTGACAGCCCTCTCTGAGGAGGAGGAGGAGGAGGAGGAGGAGGAGGAGGAGGAGGAGGAGGAGGAGGAGGCAGGGCAGGGTGGTTAAAGGGGATACCTGGGAGAGCTGGTGCAGCTCAACATTGCCACAGGTGCAGGCAAAACTGACTGTTACTGCCCTGAAGAGCAGGTGTCCTTATTCTTGCAGGCAGTTTGGGCAGCTGTGCCCTGGGCAGAGGAAAGAGGAGAGGTGTCAGGGGTGATCTGGAGCTGTCACCGTGGTTTTCTAACAGTGTGAAAGGGTGCGAGGGGCCTGGCCTGAGGAGGGAGAAGGCATGGAAGGAACATAGTTACTGGAAGTATTTTTGTCAAATTTTGGAGATGTTTTGGATGTCTGAATCAGGTGGAGTGAAAAAGAAGTGTGTATGGTTGGAAGAAATCAAGGGCTAGGGAGGATACAGAAAACTTTGTAGAAACCAAGGGTAGCTGTGTGTTTGGAGAGTGATCTTTTCCTTTCTTCTGCCAGAATCATCTTTTCTGTCTCCACACCCCTTCAGTAGAATGCCTTTTGGTGCCCATGGGTCTCCTATCTCCATCTTCACATGCTTCCCACACAACTGCTTACTGCTTTCCAAAAAGCCCTGCTCCCCTCCTGCCAAATCCCTCTCCTCACTCATGACACCCTTGCACTGGTTAGTGCTGCCAGATGGGTGAGGAGGTGAAGCAGCACCAAAGGTGCCAGATGGGTGAGGAGGTGAAGCAGCACCAAAGGTGCCAGATGGGTGAGGAGGTGAAGCAGCCCTGGAGACCCTGGCCAGGAGCTGCTCCCTTCCTGCTTGCTGAAGGAGTGGCAGCCATCTCCTCACATGCCTGTCGACAGCAGCTGGGCTCTAGTAAGTCTTGCATCAGTCATCATGAGTGGTTTTTCCAGAGGCTTTCCATGAGGAACAGAGATCAGCTGTGGAACTAGAGTGCCTAAAAGTCCCCACAGAGATAACTGTGAAGCATGAGGGTCTTTTCATGCACAACAACCAGCACAATGGATACTGGGACATTTGCATTAGTAGAAAGTGCTTGCTCAGTTCAGCACAGCTAAACTAGGACAAGGAACCAGGAATCTCTTGAACTGACCACTTCTCCTACAGTACCCTGGAGTCTAGGAAACAGAAAACCCTCTTGAAACTCCTCTTGAATCAAAAGATAGCAGCAGGACATTGGTCTACAATGGGAGACCCATGAGATCGAGTTCCCTCATGATGAATGTCTGAAACCCAAATGGGCCAGATGATCAGAAATATATTTTTGTTCTGGGAAGCTATGAAAAAGGTGTCCATCAGTGCCTGATGTCACCATTACCAACAGACAGAGTGGCAGAAGTCCCAGATAAGGCTCCCTGCATATTTGCAGAAACATATATGACATCATCATTTTGAGCAAAAGAAATCTAATTTTTTAAATTAAAAAAAATTAGACTGCAAACTGTCCTACCCAGAAACAATAAGATCTTTATTTTGCACTTGTTCCAAGTCTTTAAGAGATTTGGAGAAATTTGTGCTTAAAATATTTTAGCCTATACTGTGTTTTCAATGTTCTCAACGTGATCATTAAACAAGAAATCTCAGATCATTAAACAACAATTTTTTCCTCTGCACAAACATACGGTACCCCAGCCCAAAAAAAGGCTAAAAATGAATGAAAATGAATGCCACGAGCCATCCTGTTTAAGGTGTGACCAATAACTAGTGGCTATCTGTACCTACATGAAGATGGTATTTATGCTTCTCATGAAGCCTTGTGGAATTTCTTGTTAGCCCTGAACCTTAGGCTGTAAGATGTGTGTTCTACAGATGTTCTAAGATGTTTGGTGTTCTACACCAAAATCCACCAGCTCAGGGCAGTACCTAACCCATAAACAAGTCTCCATAAATGCTTCAGTCACCAGAGAGAAATAAAGAGGCATATTGTCTTAGCAACATTTAGAAAAACCCAAATGGACAAAACAAAGAAAAGTATGATAGTTAGGGTTAATTGTCAAAAAAAGTCTTTTCTAGAAATTAATACTTTAAAAATTATTTTATTTTGAAAAATGTATTGAAAAAAAACCCAGCCTGTCACTAGATGGAATTAGTGTTTCCAATGCTGAAGTGTAGTTACATGGAGTGGAGCAGTCTTATCATGCAAGGCATTTTCAGTTTTTGAGTGTGCTATCTAATCCTAGAAAAGATGCTAAAATGTAATTGTTTTGTGACACATTTACTTTAAGAGGGAACAGTGGGTTGCTTTAGACTTCTAAATAGCATTTTTTCAACATCCATTTATACCAGGAGCTTACAGTAAAATTTAAATTTTTAGATTATAATCTGACAATTATTTCAGTTGCACTTATTTTCTATACTGTATTTAAACAAAAATGGAGTGTCAGGACTTAATATCAAGAAAACTACAGAATTCTCCCATGTTTCCCAGAAAAATACAGTTCCAAGGCTTCTTGCCTTGGGCTCTTTTTCAAAATACAGTCTTTATTGGTAATGGAAGTAAATAATTTTCATATTATAATTCTTCCAATAGCAGGTAACAACAATCAAATTCCTAATGAATAAATATTATGCAAGCATAGACAATATTAGCAGCATTGCTGAGACACAGAATGCCTTCATTTCTAATATCCACACATGATATTAGTGAATTTGATTTTCCACAGTTTTTTGAACATGTTAAGTCACAAGCAAGAAATCTACTTTGATCTTTATCCTATACCTATGCAGTTTTAACATCCATGTAAATAGATTTATAGCAATAGTATCTACAAGTTTGGTAGCTGTTTTTCTCTCTGCTGAGATATATAATCAGGAGAAAAAAACATCAAAAAGGCATAACAGTACATAAATCATAATATAGTACAAAACAATGACATTGACAATGTAATAAAAAGATTTTGACTAATGATATAAAGTCATTAAGTAATATAAAAACTATATTTTGGGTCCTGCCTAGACTAAAACTCCTAAATAAACAAAAACACTGTGGGCAATAATGGAATTTACAATGCTCAGTGAAATACTAGTAAGCTATGATATAGAAGTAAATAAGAAGCAAACAAAACTGAAAATTTAAAATTGACATTGCAAAAGAAAGCTGGAAGACAGCTGTTGGTCTGGGTATATATGCCAAAAAGCAGGTTGGAATTATCAGCTAGAGCACTTGGAAGTACAGAATGACTTGCTTGTCACAGTCTGGACTGTCATGTGATAAGGCACATGAAGAATTACCCATAGTCTGTCTAAATGTTGAGAAAGCAAAAAGATACTGCAGATAAACAGCTGAAGAGATGAATGTCCAATAATTAACCCAGTCTGACATTAAAGACTGAAGAGCTTAAAAGTGTTTAGATAGTCTGAAACTTAATGCTCTTTTCTTTTCAATAAAACATCCTAAGGAAAAGGTCTATCACGTGTCCTCCCACACATCTCAAGGAATAATCAGAACAAGGGAAAGCAACAGGAAAGCCAAAGGCCTCATGCAGTTACTGTGGCATGCAGTTGTCTTCTTGCTGGAGGAATAACACAAAGGAAAAAGAAATCCTCACCACACTTGCTTAGATTCAGAGAAAATTATTGCAGCAACCCAGAAAAGGAGGTAAAACATTATGGTGCTTGAACAACAATATTAACAGTTCTGTGGATGGTCTATGGTGATCATCCTGTAAAAATAGAATGATCAAAGTCCTCAAGATGTGCTCCTTTCTTCAACAAAAAAGCAACACTCAGTGGAAGATTTAACCATAAAAAAAGTTAAGGAAATGCATTTCCAGCACTTTTGGAGATAAGAAGAAACTTTTTGTTCTTGGTACAGAGTAACCACCAAGAGTGTTGACATTTCCCTTTAGAAAAATCACTTTAGCTGGTGCAGTCACTTCTTTTTCTTTTTTACATGGTCTTTCAACTTCAAAATAAGAAAATAATATGCACACAACTCTTCCTAGTTCAACCTTCCTGCCCGAAATAAGACCATTCCATGATGTTATTTGCTGTTCTTAAACAGATTAAGGCTTTCCCACTAGTGATAATATTAACAAGAGAGAAATTCACATTTTTTTTTTACACACAGCAGTATGGGCTCTGGAGCAATGCAAAGCCATATGCTCAGGCTGGGTAACTAACCACTGAATTCTTGTCAGCAGCTCCTACAGAAAGATTTAAGATCAACAGGAGAGCTGAAAAACTAAGGAAAAAGAAATACAAGCTTACAATGAAACCTTGTCAGAGAAAAGGAAACCTGATTTTTACTCAGGAGAGGGGATTCCACATCCCTTGGCTGAGTAACTATACTTATGCCTTAATAAGATACACTCATTTGGAAATATGCATTGAGTTCACATAAATGTAAGGTCAATGTCTTGCTAACTCTCCTAGCTGTGATTGTTGCATTGTCTGCAAGCTGGACTTCTCTAGAAAGAAGGGGAGACATATTCATCCCTCAGAATTATCAGCAGATTTCACTTCAAAATTACTTCAGTGCTAACACTGTACACTAATTCAGGTTTACCCACTCTGTGTCCTCCAGGCTACCTCTTTGCCTTGAGAATAACTCATCCAGAGTGTTTTCTAAACTAGTTAAAGAATATTCTTTATCATACTTGAACTGGTTGGGTTGTTTTGTTACTCTACACTTCATCTTTTTTTCTTTCTCTTCTGTCACACAAAAACTATGGAAAAAGAAATTTAATTACATAACCTTGTGCTGTCACATATCCAAAAGAGCTCCTAGCATGTGGCAGGAATGCCTGCATTTTTGTTTTATGCCTGTCACACCTCCAGAAATATAATAAGAAGATATAGACTATTGATTTGCATCCAGACTAGTTTACATGTAGTCCAAACATAAGATCTTGTTCAGGCTCAGTATATGTTAAGATTTAAACGCTATCTGTGTGGTTGTTCAAGCAATAATTCAATTGCTTGATGCCTTTGAATGCAGCTTTCAAAATAAGAAGGAGATACTGGTTTATTTTTTCAAGTTTTAGGGTGGACTTAATGAGACTTAGCATTGGAAGTGATGGCTTACGTAAAGATAGAAAAATGCAAGCAGAAAGATAGCTAGTGCCTCTCAGCTTAGGGAGGAAAACTGTATCACTCAAATATTCATCCCACTGGAAAGCATAACCTAAACAGTATATCAGAAATTATGTAGGTCCCAATATCCAAAGGATGTTCTATAACAGCACATTTCATTTTAACAAATGTTCTTCAATACGCAGAGAAATCATGATGACCTTTACAAGTATCACTATTCCTGGAGTCTTCTTTACCCTTTACCACATCCATTGGTACAGACTATCTGGAATGGCCTGAATGAGAAACCATAAACCACCAAATGTCAAGTGAAATGTCATCATTAACTTTAATGTGTTACTGTTCATCATAATAAGTCTGATCTTGAAACAACTTGCCAACTTGAGCAGCTTCAGTGGCAGTGAAATTTCTCCTAATTTACACAGCTCACAGGAAGACCAGCATTGTACTGGGTGTCCTAAGTACAGCAAAATTTGCCTTTTCTTTGAAAAGTTTCCTTTTAGCTGTGAGTAGATAATTTTTTTTTTCTGCACTATTCCTTAAAATTAAATACTTTGGCAAAGGCTTTTCTTCTTTTGCACTGAACAACCATTATGAAATATTCCAGCTGAAATGAGCAGAGTGCCCTGCCAGCACACAGAGCAGTCAGGAAGGATAAAAATTCCAAAGTATGATTTGTTTTAGAGCCTTCAAAACAAGAATAAATCACATCAGAGCTTCACAATAGAAAGACTTTTTTGTAATAAAGCTTTGTATAAAGTTCTTACAATCTAAACTCTCTTCACTGTATATTGAAAAGAATTACATTTTTAAAATGTAAATGTCCTTATAGTAAATGTACATATATTAAACTCAAATTACTTTGTACTTTGAGATGCATTTCATTTTTTTCCTATAAAACTTAAAATCACAAAATAATACATAGGTGTTTTCAACATTAGAGTAAGAAAAACAGGAAAAAAAACCCCAAATATAATTTCAAGTTGCTTTTTCAGAATCCATTTGAACGTCCATATGATTCATTGAAACATTTTGCTTTGATTGTTTTGAGTTGTTAGCCCTTGCAGGACAGACACTGCATAGATAATGTGCAAGCAGCATTTAATTATAAAGTGGGTTCTGAACACTCAAATAACATGGCTTCAGCACATGACTCATTTTGATAATAATTTATTAATTGACTTGTAGAAACTTGAGCATGATAAAGATTGCGAGGCCTAGCAACGAGCTGGATTAGAATACCTTGCTGAAAGCAACAGATTTTATTTCATTTCTCTCCTGTCTTCTTCACATGGCTAGAAATCACACTCCTATTTTCTCCATTAAAATATTTTAGACCAATACATTTTACACAGAAGAATTCAGCTTTAGTTTGGAAACTGATAACCCATGAAGAACCTAGAATAACTTGAAGAAAACAGTGAAGTTTGGTCCATCAACATTGTATTTTCTCTTTTCCCTATCTCTTCAGATATCATTTCAGTTGATGAAAGAATGTCCTGGAGCCACTGCTTGCCTTGCATCTATGTAACCTTGATTCCAGAGCAGAGCTGCCTAAAGTCTCCATAAGATGGTGTAGATAAATGTCTCAAGTCTTTTAATTTTCCTGAAATTCACAGTTTTAGTGACCAAAATGAATTCTGAAAAAGAATACTCCTCCTATAAAGTCTTTCCACGAATGTTTAAATACTTTTTCTTACCAGCTCCTCTGTCTAAAATAGTCTTAACCCAAAAGAAACAGTGCTGTAATACACTTAGAGGTCAGCAGAATAACTTATTCCCCTTCAAATGCTCTGTTTGGTCCTAGGAGATTACACCTGCCTCTCTGAAGCAGTTTCATTCACTCCCCAAAGAAGAACCTGGAGAATGTGGCTGCAGTTATATTTAAACCTCACATGTAGGTTCTCCTGGTCCCCAAAGAGCATCATGAACTGAAAAAAGGCTTCAGGGAAAACAGCATATTTGATAATTAGTCCCTTTGAAACAGCCTCTGTTTCTCTAAATACAGCATATTTCAGAATATTTTGATGGCCGTGAAAAGAATCTGAAGACCATGAAGTGCCAAAAATTGTCTCATGGAACCATTCAGCCTTTCTGCAGACCTTCAGAGTATATCACCAATCTTCAGATGACACACCAGCTTCCCTGCACTCATGCCCCAGACTTCTAATCCTCAAGCTGTTAAAAAAGATGCCATATTCAATTTCATGTTGAAAATTACAGTGGCTTATTCTGCTAGCAGTGCTTATCCTCACAGGGGGTCTTCATCATATCCATCCCTCAATGCAGGAGACTTCTCTACCCATTTTTAAAGACTAAACCCCATAATGTCCTTGAAAAGTTGACAGCTACACGCCATACATTACAACAGACACCATATATTAAAGCCTCAAGATCAGTGTGTGGCTCAACAAGCTGCAGACTTCTGTGTCTCCCTGCAATCAGCACAAATCTCAGCACAGATGTTGCAGCTATTCACATCCTGGAACAGGTGAGCTCTGAGCCTAGCAGGCTTCTATTCCTCTACATGTATGCTGGGAAGAAAAAAATCTGGGATTTACAGTTTTGTAATGCTGTTAGTTGCCTCCTTTCAATTCACCTTTGGAAATTGCCTCCCAGAAACAGCTGGCAGAATAGGTTCTGAAACTGGTGACTCTGGAGCTCACTGGGATTCTTCCTCTGTTCCTGAGGTCTAGGGTCTTATCTGAGCTGATCTGCAATTCTCCTTAGAATGACTTTTCTACCTGCTTGCCAATCATATCCTGAGCTAGCCAGCTGTTTCCTGGGCTCTATCAATGAAGTGGGACCAGCAGTTTGAGATAGGTGAATCTCCCCCTCTACTCTGCTCTCATGGGACCCCACCTGGAGAACTGCATCCAGGTCTGTGGATGTGGATCAGGAGTGTGGATGTGGATCTGTCAGATCAAGGCCAAAGGAGGGTCATGGAGATGCTCAGAGGGCTGGAGCACCTTGCCTATGAAGACATGCTGGGAGAGCTGGGGTTGTTCAGAATGGAAAAGGGAAGGCTCCAGGGAGACTGCCTTTCAGTTCTTAAATGGGGCCTAAAAGAAAGCTGGAGAGGGATTTTATACAAGGGCAAATAGTGACAGGACAGGGGGGAATGGCTTTAAATTGGCAGAGGGTAGTTTTAGATTGGATACGTGGGAGCAATTGTTTGCTGTGAGGGTGGTGAGGCACTGGCACAGGTTTCCCAGAGGAGCTGAGGCTGGCCCATCCCTGACAGTGCTCAAGGCCAAGCTGGATGTGGCTCTGGTCTAGTGGAAGGTGTCTCTGCTGGTGTTGGAATTAGATGATCTTTAAGATCCCTTGTAACCCAAAAAGATTATCTGCCCCTGGGAGGGTCATATCACACTTGCCCACCTGCACACAGACCAAAAGAGCATCAGAGTGCACAGCACCATGGTAAAAGGGCTGCAGGCTTTCAGCTGGAGGAATGGGAGAGTGGTTCATATTTTCCTATTTGCTGGGGAAAACAAGCATGCTTTTGAAGAATTGTGTTTTCATGTATTTCAAAAGCTTTCCTATTTTTTGCTTTGAAAATAAGCAGCCTTAGCAGCAGTTTCTGTTGGAAAAGAAATATTGAGCCTCAAAAAATGCAAAAAATAACCTTAGATCTTAAGTGGATTTGCATTTTTCTGACAAATATTTTGCTTGAGGTTATTAATTTGGATGTGAATGAGTTCTATTTAGGTACACTGAAAATCTGAAAGGTTCCTTTTTAGTACTAGTTCAATTACCATCACGACACAACCCAGTACTCTGAGACTAGGGAAGCAGAATTTACTGGCATTCTGCCATCCCCAGCCATCCTCCAGTTATATTTATAGCCTAGGGAAGTCCCAATGCTACTTTTACCACATATGTGCAGTACAAGTGAGAATCTTTTGTTGCTGGGTTTCTTTTCAAAGCTGTTAACTTGGGACACTACAGCAGGCACTGTCTGGGAAGTCACCTACCAGATAAACCTCCCAGCCATAGCAGAGATCTAATGGAAATTCCACTGAATATACTGCACCAGTTTTCTGTTTAAATTATGCTACAATTTGACTGGAGCAGAAACTGCGAGTTAGACTAGAGCTTTCATTGTAGGTTTTAGTTTATATTTTGCAGTTTGCCCCAGATTGTTTGGCATTTCAATATAAAACAAGTCTTTACTGTTTTTTATTGATTCGTAATACATGCAACCCTCTAAGGTGCACAGACAATGTGTGTGTGTGTCTGTAATACAAAGCTTTTGCCTCATAAACTGCAAAATAAGTATTTCATTTATTCACTATATAACATCCTGTGCTTAACTATAGAAATGTAAAAGGTAATTCAGTCTATTCTTAGAAGCCTCATAACGAATCGAATCAATTTATGTCAACAGATCTCTGAAACCAATTAAAACATTTTAACAGCGTGCAAACAAATAATAAAAAAACCCCATTCCTAGGAATGCTATTGTAATTTACTTTGATATGTTCTTAAAACTAATCTGAACCATGACAGATTAGAAACCACAGGACAATACACATTATTAAGCTCTTGCTTACAGACCGGCTGCTGTGATTTTGCTGTCATGCAAGGCTGTTATTTGAGCAAGGACAGAGCAAAAACTGTCCTTTAAAATCCTAATAGCAGCATGCAGCTTGGGTTTTGTTATGTTTTGTTCAGAGAAAAGTACAAACAGATGATGTATATTTTTGTTTATTGTATTTAATTTTTCCTTATTTTTAATTTTACAGAAATAATGCAGACAATAAATTTGTCTCATATACAAATATTTTTCTAGCAGCCAAAATACCAAAGAATGAGTTCTTGCATAATGCTGAGAAGCATGTAAATTGTCCTTATCACAAAGGGCCCAATGCACTATTCTGCAAAAGGATCCTTGGCTGTCCTCATGATAAATGGAAAGAAGGGAAGCAATAGAAGGTAACTCTGACAGCAGCAGTGATGTAGCTGTAATGCAACTGAATTTAAGTGAAACATTAATTACTGCAATTTAGAAAGTGCTGTACCAGACACTACATTCATGACTACATGACAAGCTGTGTGTGCAGGTTCATCATACAGCAAGAATGCAGCTATCATTTCTTAGATGCTTCAGTGCTAAAAAAGTGTTTTAAGAATCCACAACCAGAAGAATAACACTGGCATTGAAACTGGAACTGAGCAATGCTGTCAGTCTTCCTAGCAGCCCTAATGACACATAAGGAGCTAAAGTGAGGGGGATTTCCATACCTATGATATTCATTAGGAAAACCCTTTTCTATTGTTTATGTGCCTGAGTTCTGAAGCATGGAACTGTACACAGGAGATAAAATCCTTTGGAAATGCAAAATTATACAGAGCAAGGAAAGAAGAGATGCTGTACAGAATTGTATTTTAATAAACAAAGTTTAAGCCCTTAAATAAAACTCAATTTTATTTGAGACTAGTTTTCAAGATAATAAATTAAGTAAATCATAAAAAGAGGCAGGAAAATTGTTCATAATTTATTAACACTGAAAATATTTAATAGGAATCAACTTCCATATTTCTGTGCAGGAAGCTGAGGGAAAATGAAAATGGTTCCCTTTATAGGGATATTAAAATTCAAGAGGGTTCACATGCAGGATTTGGAGCTCTATTCCCATGTTGAGTCAAGTGAAGTGTTTAGAATTTACAAGATTTCTGCTTTCCTGTTCAGAATTTTCAGTTTTGTGCTATCAAGATGTGACATTAATTAATCTGTTGAATACTTAGGATTCTTGAATGAAAGATTCTATACTACTGCACACCTTATTACTGAACATTTGATATCTCATAAATAGAAAAAAGTTCAGCACAAAACTATACAGATTTAGAATTTCCATAAATAAAAAATTGTTTACTGACCCTTCTCTATCCACAACCCGATCTCTAAATTTAGGTCCTCTCTCATTCACTAATCAGATACTTCTTACTAAGCCAAGTATCTGCATTTTCCAAACGTTTATGTGTCCTTTGAAAATGCAGTCTTTGTCAAACTTAAGGGCAGTACCTGTCACAAAGCAAAATCCTAAATTAGTTGCAAACAATGGTGTATGTCCAACTGACTTTAAAAGCAAACCTGTTCTGTTAGCAAGCAAGTGGAACTGCCCTTGAGGAAGGCTCAACTTCCAAATTCATTGCCTTTTTGTGGCTCACTGTTAGATTCAAGGTGTAACACAAGGCCTATATTTTTACACCAGCTTATTGGATCCATAGGGTAAAGAAAGGGAAAACTATGTTTATTTATAATTTTTCAGAATAATATCTATTGTATTTCAGAGATTGTCTTTTATTGCTGCCCTCAAAATCAGCTGAAGCCAAGAACAGGTAATTCCCTTTTGAGGCTCATGAAATTCATGTCATAAAATGATTATGCAAAAAATATTTTAATATGTTTTGCTATTAAAATTCATTGTGATGTCTTTTCAGTGGAGCAATACTCTGCAACATTGAGTTTTCAGAATTTCTACAAACCCCAAATATACAAGACATGAAACTACAAAATTCTTTTTCTGCTAGGCAAAAACCAAAACTAAAATCTTAAAAAGTAAGTTTCTAGTCACTCTTCTGGCAAGCAACCGGGCCGAGGTTTTAAGCAGCTCAGTGTCAGATTTTAATTCTCCAGACTTCCACTAAAGAGATTGCATCAAATCATCAAAATCTGATTAAAACAGAAAACATCTGGATATTAAAGTAATAATTCATGTAACTGGCTGTGATCTTAAAGACAGGTCAGGGTTCCCCTCTTTTTTAAATGGCAATATTTGCAGTATTTTTTCAGAAAATATCACATAGTGTTTTGCTATTGTGTTCTTCTGTTCACTCATACAAGGTGTCTTTTGCTATTTGTTGCTTCTGACAAAAATCTGCTAGGACACCACTCTTTTTACTGCCAAATCATTACAATGGGAATTTAACGTGAGTGCAGCAAGGAAATTTGATATTTCAGTTAAAAAGAAAAAGTGCCATAAAATTTCCCTCCAGCTGAATTATTTATTTTCGAAAGAGAGAAGGACTTGAGTTCTTTCACCACACTGTTTTAAAACTGGATGCATTGTCTTGATCTTGTGAAAACTGTTCCTGTCCTTCCATCTCTGCCTTTTACCATCCCTGGCTCTTTCTCACCATCACCCAACTATACCCACATCAGCTGGGGGAAAAACTCCATATGTTACCATTTGCAACTTGCTTCTTCTGAAATTTTGGGTCCTCTTTATTGCCTTTTGATTTAGGGTCAGCCTTTCAGAGGGGTGGAACACCATACTCTGAAGTGTCTTAATCAAATGCTCTGCTTCCTTTTAGCAAGTGTGTGCCATACCAGCAAATTACTGGGGAAAGAGGAGGAAGAGGGGAAAAGATATCAAAGATTCACTTGGTTTTGAAATGCTAATGAATATAAAAGAATTAAAAGTCATCCTTTTACAGAGCAAACTGCTAATGTTTTGTACCTGCTACACATAGAATTAATTTCAAAATAATTAACTGGTTACTTCTGGGATGTTTTGAAAAGGATTATGCAGACTTGCAGTTGAAAATTTGAAGAATAATATTAACACATTACATCAGGAAAGGGTGAGGGCTGTAAAACTAAGCTATTTTCAAAAAAAAGTGAACACTGTGAGTGGTTGGATGTGGTTTATAAATAGGGTGCAATCATGAGAAAATTAGATATATAGAAAGATTTTAGAGAGAAATTAAAGACTGTTCTTGACATAATTGCAGAATAAAAGTACAGACCTGAAAGTGCTGAATTATCTGCAAATACTATTTATATTTTAAAATAACTATTTTTGCTTTTGAATGTAGACAAATAATTTATTTAAATGAAAATAACTTCAATTTAAATTAAATGCCAAGTAAATACTCTCTAAATTTTGGTAAGATGTGTTAGCTGAAATGTGGGGTAATAAAATCCCCTTTTGGTATAAAAAAGTATCAGGAACAATTTCTCTTTCTCTAAAAAATGCTTTAATACATTGTTTCCCAACCACATTTGCAAAATGAATGCGTGGTTTATTGTGGGAATCAATCAAGCACTTAGAAAATCATTAGTTGTACTAGAAAAAAATACCTTAGTAAAAAAAAAAAAAAGAAAAAACAGATTTGTGATTAAGCACTGGATAAGGCTTGGGAAAGAAGGTTTCAGTCACTTGGTCTTTTGCAGATCCCCTCTGGGCATTTGCTAAATTTCATTGCTTTAATCATTGCCCTAGCACATAAGAACTGCAGCCAGGGAGCTACACTGCACTAAATGCTGTGCAGCTCATAAAGGAAACTGAACTGAAAAGAGTTCAGTTACTCTGCGTTCCCATTGTCTACCAGTAAAATAAGAAATTATTTTTTTCTTCAGGTTTATGCAGATAAAATTACTGGAGAAATAATATATTTTTAAAAAAATATGCATTTTTTCTGATCTGGTTTTGTTATTCACTTCTGTTTTCTGTTATCTGCCATCTCTTAGATTTCCCTGTTCTTCTCTAGTCCTCATATTATTACTCTTTTCTACTGTTTTCCTTTGTTATTGTTTTACAATGAACTCTTTCTTCCAGTAGGTTTTTCTCTCTCATCCAACTCCTCTTACTCGTTATGAACTTATTAGAAAGATTTTTTTTTTTATTTTAATCCCTCTGAAAATCACTTTGAAATTGGTGATATTTTCTCGACTGTGTAAAGAAATGGAGATTAGTCTGCAGTGTTACTTCCTGATCTTAGGATACAAGTTCCTCTTGACCTCAATGAGCCTATTGTGGTAAAACTGTGGAATTCAGATTATTTTCCTGGAACTCCATAGATAGGTTGCTAAGAGCTTTGTAGTGTACACTGTACAAAACCCTGTGTACAGCGTTCACTAGATCTTCATCCAAAATAACTGTCTAGGGAGAGAGCTATTATTTCTACCATGTAAGGAGTTAGAAAACTCTGGAAAAGAAATAGAGAAATAAAATTCCAGGACTTCTTTCCTATAAAGGACTCAAAGCTATTTAATACATTGGTACAATCACAATAATAAGAAATATTTCCTTCAAGATTTTATAATTTTTCTTCACACTATGGTTCACCCAGTATGTCCAGATATTATGCTATAGCAGTGAGTTTCAGCAAATTACTTTCTATTAACTTTTTGAAGTTTAATTGATAAGTTGATGAAGCTTTGTGATAAGCATAGACTATTTTGAAACCTGTGAATAGATAATCATTTCCACTGCCTGTGCAAGGTTAGCAAGCATTTCAGTGTTCTTTTTAGAATGAAGACCTAAATTTTTCAGATTGATTAATCTGTAACAAGTTTTATTTAATAAAACATTCCACAGTGTCATTCCAGGGCTTCAGAAACCAGCCAGGGCCTCTGTGGAAACCAGCCATTTTTACATCAACATTGAATGATTTATGAATATGCTTTGGGGCAGAAGATAATTCAGAGAACCCAGAAAAGTATCTTGCCAAGATATTGGGTGGGGGGGGAGGGGTGTATATTAAAATGTTCACTTTCCATCAATCACAGACTAACTTTCCAAATAGAAGAGGATCAGATATTCAAGTCTAATCATATGCTATGAAAAATTAATTTAAACCTAAGCCATAGTAGTATTTTTCACCTTAATTTTCCCCTTTATTCTAGCAGTGTTTTTTTTTTCTTTAGATCTGGATTACATAGTACAGTGCTCATTTTCACAGCAGTCTCAACATCTACAGTGGCTTTATTAGGGCTTTTTTTAAAGAACTGTTTTTCTTGTAGAACCTGCAAAATTTTCTTGTGATCAAATCACTGCTAAAACCCAAATTACTATGTCAAATAGAAACAGATGATATTCAAAAGCACCCTGCTTTAACTTTGAGAAATACAGACTGTAGTTAATGTATTTTTTTATTAGTTAGTACTGTAGGAGTGGACTTGCATAATCTTCACATTACTGAAATAATACTAAATTAATCTGAATGTGCTAAAAAGAGGAGAGTGCTCTGTGAGCAAACCTGTAAGTTCCTGTTTCTCTTTGAAGAAATGTCTAAGTTCAGTAACTGAGACACTCCAGCTGCTATTGTCACTGCACCACACACCAGTGAGGTTAGAGACAAAGGTGTCAAGTGAAACGAAGTGCAGCTTATAAGCACCAGCAGGGGGATGGAGTGGAGTTACAGACAGCAGGTCACAAGTGTCCCACAGCTGTCCCCAGAGGGAGGAAGTCAGCCAGCAGCAGGAAAACAGCAGGAATCTTGAGCAACAAAAAGCCTTTCAGATGGCCTGGTGCTTCCAGAAGCTGCCTCCATTCTTGCTGCTGAGAGAATATGGAGATCTCACCTCAGCTTTAGGATGCAGGGAGGGACCCCTAAATTTTTTGTGGGAATGAGAACTTCCAGCTTGCAGCCTTTTTCTTCTTTGTTATTTGAATTGCCAAAGACTTATGTTTCCGACAAAACATCTTTGCCTTGTGATCAGTCTTTATATTCAGGCTTTACAGCACTTAGTAACTAAACTCTGCTTGAGGTCTGAAGAAGGAGGGTTTCATACTGTTCTGGTTTAACTGCATTAAAAGGGTACAAAAAAGCATAACAATAGTACAGAAAGTACTATTTTAAACTAGTTTAAATTTGTTGCTATGGCTGTAATGTTATTTGTCTATGTGCTGTTTCAGATTTTTTTCCTGCATTATGACGTTACTTAAACTCATATTAATTTTTCTTCATACTAAACAATGTGTTTAAAACCCCTAATCTAACCTTTTTCTGGAGCTGTGCTCCAGTTTCTTATTTTTACTTTGCATGCTTTATGTTTGTAATGTTCTTCTTTTTCTTTAAATAACTCTTTTTTCTTTCTTTATTAGAAAGCAAAACCATTATATTTTTTTTGACGTGAAACTTGCATTATAGAAACTGCAACTCAAAGAGTCCTTAAAGATAAATATTGATTTAAGGCATCCTCATACAAATAAAGCAAAACAGGCTCTTAGAGCTTCGTAAAATCCATAGCTTTAAGTGACCCAAGAACAAAAAAATTGATTAGTTTCTTTAGTCTGCTTACTAAAGAAACTCAAAATGTACTTTTACAAATGTGCTATTTCTGAGGACCTGATAACAATTTCCATCTCTGTTTGTCATGTAGAACAAGTGGCTAAATGTTAAACTTCACAGTGAATTTAACATCTCAGTAAGAATGCCTTGAGGAAATAGAGACGTGCTTCTGACAATGTAATGTGATTTTAGAATTTCAGTGTATTAGATTAACTCTTCCTCCTAAGGGATTAAAAGGAAAAAAAATTGCAACAGCTATACTTTACAAAGTTTTCTGAACAGCATCACCTCTGAAGTTAAAACCTAGTATGGGCTATTGGGAGTGTTGCCAATTCTTAATTTCATTGTAGGAGGTAAAGTTCCTACAGTGAAGTAGCCATTTGAGGAAAAAACTTTGAAATTCAAATATGTGAAAAAACAAGTCTTAAGTAATCCTATTTTAGGTGCTTCTTTTTAGAAGACAGACTTCAGGTTTCCTCAGTAGTCTCTAGGTAGAAATAGACTTCTCCTGAGCAGGATGGAGTACACTTTTACTAGCTTTCTCTTCACTTGCACTGTGGAGCCTTTCTCCTTTGGGTCACAGTGGGACTGTAAACAAGCAGCCCCTACTTTTGGGGCACCAGGATGTCATAGCTTTACGAAAACATTCTAAGTTAAATCTAAATACTACTGAGAAACAAACAAAAAAAAATGGACTCGGGTAAAACCTTCTATTTTCTTTGTTAAAAAATAATGCTCCTTTCACAAAAATTAAAGGAGTAGTAACCAAGAAGAAAAGTGAATTAGTATATTTTGCCTTTCTGAATAACCTCAGTTTCTAGCTTGTACCATATTGGTAAGCTCGAGAACATTTTGCAACATTAAACTATTTGTTGTATAATTTCATAATGTCATGTTATGGAAGTTAATGGTCTAAACCAACAATTCATCTAAGATAAGCTGTTTCACTAATTATCATATTGATATTTTTGACTGCTCCATTGATGCACAGAAAATTGATACATTCAGCACAGTTGTGGAAGTTAGATGTAAATTACATATTGCACATAAAATGAACCCTAAACCTTAAAACACTTCTTTTATAATGCAGCAATAAGACCAAATGCTGTTCTAATAGGAAAGAGATGACCAACATTTTCATCTTTTATTCCACTATCATTTTTCTTTCACTTAACCTTATGATGAAGAGTCCCATTTGCAAATAGTGTGACTTGAAAATTTAATCTAGCACCGGATTGGATAAATAAGGTCAATTTAGGATGAAGCAAATGAATATTATTAGACCGAACATCTGTCACTCTCTTGCAGCACAATTCATCTGATAAAACAGTTACCTCTTCATCAATTTCTTGACATTATAGGAATGAAGTCATCATAATAGAGCACTGTCATAAGATCAATGTTTTCAACTTTGAAAATGAATGTCTTGACTCTGCCTCAGCATCAATGTGACAGCCTCTCAGCCTAAGCCAACTGTTGTTCTATTGACACTATTTCCTAGTTAAGAACATACTTCTGAGCACTTTTTTGGGGGTATAAAGTTTTTCAAAATAATCTTAGGAGTAAAAACCCCTGTGTTGTATAGTAATTATGTTACTTGAAGGAAGAAATTGCAAGTGGAAGGAAGATTTTAGGTACAAGCAGCCATATCTGCAAAATTAAATTACAAGAAACCACAATATATAAATATGAAATATTTATAATTAAATATATTGAAGGATAAGTAATGTCAAAACCAGTAATGTTTTACAACCATAATAATCTAGACAACGTATCATGTTGTTCAAATTTTGTATGTAGAATGGATATTAATCTGCCCATTTAAGATACTTACCTTATTGAGATTAATGATTTAACATATATACATCACTGAAGTTAATGTAGTTTTTATGTTCTGAATTTTATTCCTTATTTACTTCTGGTTAAGCTTAATTTCTGAGGTAATCACAAATAATGACAACAAGCTTGCCAATAGTTATGCAGTCCTGTTTTATAGTCCCTGATTCCAAGAAAGCTATATGACTTAACATAAACAGTGCCATATGACTTATGTAACTAGCCAAAACACAGCAGATTGCCAATAGCACAAGCTGAAATTAAGTTTTGGGAGATATTCCAGTGTTTTGTTTAAAATTTGCATGTAGAAAAATCTAAGCACTGAAAACCAGTGGAAAAGAAATAAGATTATAATATAGTTGATTCCTTTTTTTTCATATATTTATGCCATCTCTTCAAAGTAAGAAGCAAAAATTAATACACTCAGCAGCAATTATCTGCTTCAGGAGAAAAAAAAAATACTATCAGAATGACTGGAAATTTATGATTTTCACAGGGGGGAAAATTCCTTAAACATTTATGTAAAAGACTAACCTGCCTCTGAGTTTAAGTGACCCAAGGTAAAGATTAGCTTAATTCTAAAAGATTAGGAATCTCCAAAATGTGTGAAAGTGTTACTTTGTGTCATGAGGAAGGCCGTTCACAAGTTTTGGCCCACCAGGTTATTCAAATCACCTTGAGGTAAACAACATTTATCCAAACTGAAGCTGTGCAGAGTTACACACTGCTTTTAGAGGCAGCTCCTCCTCTGTATGGTCGGCACACGATAGCCCAGCCACCTAATCAGGGCCATCAGTTCATGTGCTTTATTTAATCTCTCACACTGCTGGAATGAGCACGTCTCTAACCTTCGACCAGATGGAGCAGTTGTCAGACTTCTCCCTTCCTCTGCACGTCTTCCAAAAAATGACAGGACAATCACCCTCTCCAGGTACTCCATCAGATTTAAAAGAAACACTCAAAAGTGACTGCACAGGACATGAATGAAGAAGTCATGACTTTGGCAGCTCGTAGCCCTCTCATGGCACTTCTGCTGCAAATAACTTGGAGGGGAACTGTGCAAACACGTAGCTGTTGCTGGTCAAGCCTGGGCTGAATGTAACTCTACAGTAGAAAGATCATTAGAATTTATCTTAATTCAAAACTGCATTCAGCTTAATGCTGCAGGGTGGATGTTGAACTATTTCATAATGCTTAGAAGATCCACCATAACACTATGAGGAGGTGTATTTGGAAAAAACCAAAATGTGGATCAACATATACATCAAAAAATGAATTGTCATCTTTCTTGTTATTTTTACTAGAGGAATATGTTGAATTTATTTATCACTGAAGTCTTTGTGCTTATTTATTATCAATAAACAAAGGGTTGCATAGAACTCCCATCTTCTTCAGAAAATTGTCTTCCATTACTAGAGATTAAATTCCTGTTTCTTTTGACTAAACACTTTTCAAAAAAAACCTAACAAACAAAAAAAACCCAACCACGTAAAGAGAGATTGTTATCTCAGAGGCTAGTTTAAAGACAGTAAGAGTGCAAAAATCTGAAATGATCTCTTCTATATTTGTAAAAGTTAAAAGAGATTTGTTTCACTATAAACCTAACTTAGTCAATGTAAGCCATGCCAGCTCTCTGTTGAGCTCTGTGAGATTTGTAAGGCTTAAGAGTATTTATTTTAACTGAGTGACAACTGGCAAAATCAACTTCAGTCTAAAATTAAAAACTAGAAATATATACTGTTCATAGTTATGTCTATATTTTCATTGAGACCTCAATGCATGAAAGTCTTAGAATTCATTACTCCATTTTACAAAAAAAATTTTGTTGAAAAAAAATTATGCAGATGAATGGTACAAAGTCTGGTGATGCAATTCTGAGTCCAAAAGGTTTTAGAACTGCATGGCAATGTGATTTTTTTTTTTTTATGATTGTGTTTTGACTATAGAATGGAAAAATATGAGCACCATATGTGTCCTTCCCTTCTCATTTATTAGACATTAATGCTACTAGAACACTCTAGTGCTATGTCTGTGTTGGGATTGAGAAGTGCAGGTTTTAAATATGTTGCATCAAGCTTTCCAAATGAAAAGAGAATTACTGATGCATAGCTTGAGGACAAAATTTGCCTCAGAGTGACACCTCTGAGTGAAAGGGGGCCCTGAGGTGGCCCTGGTGAAGCTGCCCCAGCCCATGTGCTGTCCAACTGTTGCCAGCATTCTTGGCTCAGCTCTGGGCTGTGCCAGCACAAGGAGTCCCACAGAGTGCCAGCTGACAGGGCAGGGAATGACCTGTTCAGCACATTCTTCCCACCACTCTACAAGGAAAGAAAAATTTAATTATTTGAATGTGAGCTGAGCCACGACTTTAAATTTTAGGGCCACAGAATGGTTACAGCATGTAATTTTTAATATTATAGACACGGACACAATCCTACAAAATGATGTTTGCCACATCAAAAAAGCTTCTAGAAATATGGCACCATATGCTTGTGGCATAAGTGGTTGCACACTTCCAATCAAAGCTATCATTAACTCAGCAAAAATTTTTCTCAGCTGTAAACATCTTTACAGAATTTTAAAAAATATTAGGTAGTCACTGGTTATTTGTACTTCTTCTTAATGTTAACTTGTTTCCCCTACAAGGTTGACATAACCCTCTCCCCATAATTCAAATTAGATTTTTTCCCCTTAAAACATATCCATATTCTAACAGATAGTTTGCATTTCCTAGCAGTTGAACTCAGGTAGAATACTTGATACACTTTTTATGCTCAGAATCATTTTAAGTCACCTAACAAGGCTGATGAAGACTGAAAAGAATTTTCAGAAATCTTGATTCCAGGAATGCTTCAAGAACTTTGGTAGTGGAGGCTGCTTCTTCAAGATCAATAAGAAATATTATGGAAGCACTGCTTTATTTCTGAGATGACAACTGCCAGGAATCTTGTCTTATTCCAGGGAGAAATGAATTGTACAAACCACTACAAAGGAATTTGTTAAACAGAGCAATTTCCTTTGTGTATCTCTGTTGCAAACACCTAAATCCAGAAGGAGCAGACATGATGGTTTAAAAGAGAAAAAAAAATAGTGCAAATTGAGACTGACAATTCCTTTTGTCATAGGGAGATTTTTAACAGTATAATGGGTTTTAAAGAGAACAAACGAGGCTTTAATTTATTGACACTTCAGTTGCTTCCTTTATTAGCTCTTTGTAAACCCTAAGAATTTACAGTGACATGGAAAATGGATTCAGGTTAAGATTAGCACTATAAGGTTAGGATTTGCACAGCAGCTTAGAACCCATTTTGACAACAAAGTGCAATGTGCATACATTAAAAACACTGTTCCAGCTCTGGCACTAAATATGTACTAGGAAAACTCCCTAGGAAAGTAATCATGTTTCTGGTACTACAAGCCATACACAAGGCTTTTTTCAATGGCTTTCATGCCAAATTGTCTGGCAATAGCCCCAGTGGATTAAGACTAGATGATATCTCATAAGTGTTGCTGGGTTTGATCATCCTTCAAACATGGCAAAAATCTATTTAACTATAAAATGTATAGCATTCTGAAAGAAAATTGGAAGTGTTCCAGCTTCTATTGCCTTTTGGCCCAATGGATATAGACCAAATTAGATGTGGGGTGGTTTGGTTTGGATCTTCTCCCCGCCTGGGCTAAGCAAAGATTTGAGAAAAGATATCCCAATTACTCGGCAAATATTCTATGTCTAAGAAGGGCTTGGGAGAGGAAGACAGTATGACAATCCTTCTGATGGCACCATTCTGGAAAAGGAAACAGAGGGATTTTCCAGTGTATAAATATCACTGGGTATTAGGATCAAGGTGTTCAGTAATTTTAAAGTCCTGTCCAGCACCAGGACTGAAGGTTCTGCAGAAGTTTCTTTCACAGCAGATTGAAGAATAGAGGATCCAAATTTTAAATTTTTGTGCCTGTAATTTTTTTTGTCCTAACCCCAAAAGTACAGAAACCTAATAGTGTGACAAGAATTAGGAAAAGACTGAGATGAATAATTTCTTGTAATCATAATGTAGTTTTGTTTTCTCTGATATTTTTAGTTCCTAATATTATTTAATTAATACAGCCCTTGAGGTTCATTTATACTTCATGTAAATCAAATATAAATGAGCTGGAGCTATTACCATGGGAAATGGAATAAAATTAATTAATATATTACTTGATTAGTTCTTATCATTAGTTATTAATAATTAGGGTTTTTTCCTTCCTGTACAAGTATGAGATGCCTGTACTACAGGAAAATGCCATAAAAAGTTAGTGTGTTTTGTTAAACATCATTCTTGGTCTCCAGATACCCTAAATTATCAGCTATTATAGAACGATTCACAGTCTGCAACAGCCATGAGTAGGTACTGTTAGTCATGTTCCCTTGTTGGCTGTTATTTCTCAATGGTATATTGATTACAGGGAGAATCAGTATGCTTATCAGAAAGTGTGGAGATTTTTGGGATGTTAAACAGACACAGTTTCTGCACAAACATAGCCTGGTAGTTAAACCACTGGTTCTGAGGACAATCTGTTATCTGCTGGAAGTATTCCTGTGGAATTTTCTTCTCTTGTCATTCATGCTTATTTGTCCCATTTATCTTCCTCCTCTCAGATAAGGTCTGACAACAAAAGTGGTAATACATGGTATGACAGCCAGACATACAAAATCAATGTCTTGAAGGCTGTACACCCTGAATACTACTTTGTTACACAGAACCAATACAAAACATGAAGCAAAAAACATCATGAAGCCACCTGCATATTTACTCCCTCCCTACTTGGTGTAATTTATGAAATGAAAAAAATCTTAATGATTATGCAGCAAGCTTTCATACATTGGTGCATTTCCTCCACTAATAATGTTTTACTGTGAATACTCCAGCACTTAAGGAAAAAAAAAAGATCAGTGAAAATATTTTGCAATTTACAAATTGGACCTTGCACAAAATATGCATAGTCTGTAAAAATATATATTAATATTCACTTTAATTATACACAATGCGTGGTAGACATATGTACTTTGACAGAGGCAAAGCAAAAACACTGTAGATGTAGCCTATATAAACAAGTCCTTGTTTGCCTTTTTTTTTTTTTGTCAAAGAAGGTAAAATACTAAATGTTTTAGAGACTATACTTAGACAATTTAGAAACCTAATGTGGGAAGATTAGAGCTATGTATGTTAAATAGACTCCTAATGAAAGATTTTTTGAATCAGCATCTTAAAGACTTTTAAAATTATATTGCTAACAATACTCAATTGGTTAATTTCCTCTCATTAAAAGTTTGGTTTTATGAGGAGTGACATTTGCATTAGTCTCCAATCATTATAAGCACTGTAGAAAAATGGGAAATATATTTAAAAATAGCTCAACACTGCTATCACTTCATCAAGAAAAATTCACCATGAAATATGCTGTTCCCAATGGAAATCTAGTACAAGAAAAACCCTACTCCATCCTTGCTAGTGTCATGTTTAATGAATGTATTTGACAAATTCTGAGATCTTTAGTAATACATAATGACACAGAACGATTGAAGCAGACTATTAAATATATTCTTACTGCTCAGGTTCAACTTAAACTCCATACAGAACAGGTACACATTTCATTTTAACCGGTGATATGAAAATCCCAGAGCAACATGTTTATCAATTTATGCACATTGCAGTTAGATGTGTCACACTGTCCTCTCAAAGGTGGAGTTTTAAGAGAAAATTAAAGAAACTCCTTTTCTTGCTGAGTCAATTGAAATGAACACTATGCATACATGATCCAAACACACAAACACTGTCCTAACTGTGTGACAGAGTTTGTGAATAATAAAGAAGGAACAACCATCTTTGGGAAGGACTCAGCATTTTCCACTTTTGGCCATTGGCTGAGAAGAACAAGAACATTCCATTATGTATTTACATAAATGATGTTCACTCAGACTTCTATATTAACTTAATGGTTTCATCTTTTTCTACATTAACTGCTGACAATATGGATACTCAAGCTGTAAATTTAAATTGACTTAATGTCAGTTTAGTGTAGGTTAATAATTTAACAAATGGAAAATGCACTTTTTGATTAGCACAAAAATTTGAGCGGATGGCTTTTTAGGAGATACAAATACCAAAATAGCCAATTAAACTCTGTTGAGCTTTGGCTTTGTAATTTTTCCTCTTCATTTGCATCTTGGGCAAAGTTATGAGCTGAGCTGATATCACTGAAAATAAAGTTAGGCCAAAGAAGAATTTTTGACATACTTCCTAATACCATTGGGATACAAAAGAATAAAATGAACTCTTGCTAATTGAATAATTTTCATGCTTACCTCATTTATGTTTACTACATTTAGGATTTGAAGTAATTTCTGTGTATTTTTTGTACATAATAGACATGATGAAAAGCCTGTTGACACCTCACACAACTGCAACAACAATAATGTAAAAAAAAACCCACAGAAGAGAAATTCGTTGCCAACTTGAAGAATTTTGTTTAAGTAAATCCTGAACAAAAAGGCACGTCCTTTACCTTCTGAATCTGTTCTAAACCTTTGCTGTAAAATCCTTGCATATAATGTGCTTCAGTATTTGCATTTTTGCAGACCAAAGCACTATTTTTATTATTATACCCCAATGTATTAAAATGCATATTTAAAATAAGTCAGACAAAATTCTACTGCAAGCAATCTACTTTCCATATGGATTATTAATAATAAAAGAATGATGCTTGTCAGTGATTAAATGTTTCAGTCTACTATTTTTCAGCGTAGCAAGCAGAACATTTAATATACTGCACATTATTTTTCCTTTTCCTTATTTAAATCTTCTAGTAAGCACACACCATGACAGCAGGAGACACAACAATGACTGAATGTGCATAGCTACCACTAGATCATTCTCCCTCTATTAAAAACCGAAGTGAATGTAGCAATGATGTCCTGGCAGCTCAGTGTTATTTCTGGGTCAACATCATATCTCTCCAGGAAAGGTGTTTTTGTTGTTGGCCTGACTCTCCCTCTTTCTGATTTAACTGACATAGTTGAAACCATGCCAGGGTGCAAGAGCATTTCGAGTTCAGCAATGAGGAAAGCAGCTTGGGTAAGTGCCATGAACAAGCAGCTTTCTGAGAGACATGTAGAGGGGAGATTCAGTGCATGATATTTTTGAAACGAGGAAGACACACACACCTCCACAGTGAATGCTGCTCTTCCTCTTTCCTCCTTTTATTCTTCCAGAGAAAATAGAGATCAAAGACCATGTGTTATGTTATATCTCATTCCCCCCAAAGCACTGCATTAAATTTTGAATTAAAATCTGAAGATGGAAGTATTTAAGTAAAAAAATGTTGGTGGTAAATCCTATCTATAAACAAACTTCTGAAGAAAAATAATTCAGTTGCTTCAAGGTAAAATGAGATTTTCTTCAAACAAACCCAGAAAAGAAAGAACTATCATAGCGTTTAAGAAGAAAACCGTGTTGTTACAATAATACCTCCGTCTGTTTCCCTTATTAGCAAGATAATCCAAGTATTAGGAACTTTATTATTGTTTTTCATCGTAGGTATAAAACCTCAAAGCAGCACAGGCAGGGTTCCTGTGTGCACTGCACTGGGGACTGTGCAAACAGAAGAACAGCAGTAGGCAATTTAGATTTAAGACAGCTCATCAGCAAGTGCAGGCAGACAGAGACTGCAAAGGCACACCAAGGCAGCCCTAGCCAGTGTGAGTGACAACAGTTTTGTCAGGGGCTGTGTAAGCATTGCAGCAAAGGAAAAGCAGAATTTATGATTTGAAGGAAAACAGCAAGGCAGGTTGGCAGGTACTTATGGGATGTACCTTTAGGTTATGGATAAAATCATGGAAGTGCATTCTGGAAAAATCTGCTGAGAGCATGAGGGAACCAGCTGGGGGATAAATGAGTCTGGGTGACTCTGTGCATCTGAACTGTCCTAAAGCCACAGAGATATTTGTAATGTTTATGGGGGTTAAAAAAGTGGCCCAGCAACAAAACACATGTGACTGTCCTTGTCAAAGCAATAGAAAAAGGTTGTTTTAGCCATTGAGGCATAAATTGAACCATTTAACTGGGTATGGTATGTGTATTGCAAAACACCTGCATGATTTATATTTTCATTTGAAAAGAAGTTCCCCCAAACATTTTCTCCAGGAAAAAAAACAGTTAGTCTATGGTAATAGACCTTAAAGAGATCTGCACATGAATTAATCTTACTGTATGCTTAGTAAATTAGTCAAAAGGAAGAAATAATACCTAAAACTCTCAAAGCTTCCAATGTGACATTAAAATCCTACAGTGATGTGATAGACTGTATCAAATACAAGCAGCAGCTAGTGATACATGATTTCCCTAAGAATAAATAAATATTTTTTTTGCCAGAGATTTTTGGCTAAAAAGGAAGGAGACAGTGTCCATTTGGCATGCTCTAGGACAGTGGCTGGCCAGCAAGAGCTTCAAGACATCTGGGAAAGGCAATAAACAAAAAAGCAGGGAGGAGGAGGGAAAAGGAAAGCAGGAAGACAGAATGTTTGCAGAAAAAATAGGTTGCAGATTGGTAGATTGGTTACAGGAATTTCCTTGAAAGATTTTTGTTGACAAAAAAAAAAAAAACAGCAACAAAACACCAAACAAAAAAAACCCAAAAACCCCCCAACAACAAACCACAAGGACACCAGTCATCCTTGTGTAGCTGAGATTATTTCTGTGGTCTTCACTTCACCAGTTACAAAGGGCATGATCTCTTCAGTACAACTTGTTCAATGTTCACTGGCACAATTCCCAAAATAGCCTCCCAATCAAGATCAAATATAGTTGTGATTTACAGTCTGTATTGACTGATGAGCCAGCTGACTGAGACAGCTGGTACATGATAGTCAGGCTTTAAGGCATTCCATAATTTCAGTTTAATTTCAAAGGTTACACTATAAGCAGGCACAAAGTAAATAATTTGCATGAGGACAAAGACAATCTCTGGAAATAACTATGGTATTCAGAAATTATGCAGTTATAGAACATCCTCTTGTTATTTCTTTTGTCTGAGCACAGTAGAGTTGTTGTCAGTATAATACTGTAATATACATAAGTAGCATTACAAATGCATGCACAGAAGGTTTGCTGGTACAAATGATGAGAAAACACTATGTTATCTACATAGTTGTATACATATATAAACCACATCAACCAAATCCTCAGAATTTAAGAATCTCATTTCACCCTTACCATTGTCAAGTATCTTTAAATGTGCCAACATTATGGGTCCACGTCATGGAAGCCCAGCTGTTAAGAATTCATTATCTCAACATGAATTAGAGTCTATTTCAATGGCCACTACTTTTGAATCATGTCACTTATTTTAGTCACAAAGCCACCTCAGTTGTACACAAATCCTGATTAAAAATTTCACAGCTAATTGTTTCTGTCTGTGATGTATAATCACGAGCAGAGATCCTCTTTGCACTGAATGGTTAAGCCCACCATCAGCTCGGGCAAACATCTCTTTCTCTGATATCTGGTGAGGTTTTGAGAGACCTCAGTTCTAAATAACTCTAGTACTGGTGGAGGATGTTTGGGCTGTTTTAAGAAGAAGGTTTTTGGGACAAATACAAAAGGCAATTAGAGCAGCTAGAGCATAATTAATAGAAATAATGAGGAAAATTTAAAGTGTTCTTCTATAATCACTATTTCAGAATGGATAAACAGTCTCTGAGCTACCTACAAAGGAAGGAACACAAGCACTTATTTTTCTGATATTCTAAATCTCACGTGCAAGTTTGGAGTACAAAATCTTTGCAAAGTTTTCATTCAGTGAGATTTCACATTTGTGGCTTCTCCCAAGCTTGTATTTCAAAACCAAGCAAAACCTGATTATATTTCTTTGGCATGCGAGTGCAAGAGAAGAGAATGACGTGAAAAATTCATCCCCACTTCTGCAGGTGTGGCAAGCTGGGCACAATGACATCTCTTCCCTGTTTGCTGTGTGACAGGACCTTTATGCTGGGCCCTGAGGGGAGGTGCTCAGCCCTCCCTGATGGCTGCTGTCTCAGGACCTGAGCAAGAGGCTACCCAGAGCACAGGCAGAGGGAGACCCACCACAGACCTCGGCTCAGGGGAAGTTGCATACAGCTCCTTCAGGCTTTTTGACTCCATTTTTTGCACTCAGACAAAGTAACTTCATAAAATTCATCAATACAGAATATAAATCTAAAAGGCAAGAGGACAGTTAAGAAGCCTGTTTTGTTCCTCTTCAGTATAATGACCCAGGTGGATTGGACTCCAGATTTGAATAGAAACCACTGAAGACAGAATTGTCCACTTAAATATCACCCTATCAAAAATAAATCCACATCCTTTTTACTGCTACTATTTCAAAAACTCAGTCAAAAAAGTCCAATCACAAGCTGACATATGCAAGCTTTCTCATAAAACAAATAATATGCAAAATCCTTTTAGAGATAAAGAGACAAACCACTACTATTGAAAAAATATTTTTTTCTCTATGCAAATATTATGATCTTTAATAATTATGTTAATTTTTCATTTCTATTCACAGCTCAGCTTGTAAAATCATTATATGTCTTAACATTAACTTTGATTGCATAAATATTACATTAACTTTGATCATGTAAGTATTGCACAATCACCATTTAAATAGTTATGAAGGTGACTGAATAGGTTCCAATTGAGTTTAATTTAACTGGAGTAGGAAATATTTTTCCTTTGATTTTTAAACAGTGCTTTTGATTTAGTTATTTTATATACAGACCATTGAAGATTTCATTTTTTTATTAACTCACATAAAAATGCTCACAAGGGCATTTCTACAAGTGAGAATTGAGGCTGACTACTATGAAAATATCAAAAGAAACCTTCTATGGGATAGCCCAGAAACTAACTCAGGTCCTCATACAGAGCCCTTTTAACACGTAAGCTTGTGATTAATTGCCATGATTACATTCACTGGATTACTTTGCTGTTAAATATTTCTTCCATGCTCAAGGCAGTCTGTTTTATTGGGTAGGTTTAAGTGTGTCTTTCATACATTGCTGGATCTCAGCTGAAGACATCCCCTGGTAGCATTTCCAGCCAATTCCTCTATGGTGTGGAGGGCTTTGATGCCTCTGAACAAATGGTAAGATATTGATTCACAGAAGCTGATACGTGACTATCAAAGAAAGCTGTCAACAGCTGCCTTGAATGTGCATTAGCAGAGTCACAGGGTGTACAGGAACTTCCCGTAAAATAATGCTGATGTTATAAATGGCAGCTTGCTCCCTCCCTACTTTGAAGAGAGGAAATACAGCTATCAGGGTGGGATTTACTCATCTACAGTACTTATCTGGCTCACTTACCCAGCCTTTTAGAGCTACTTGGGAGACTGTATTCTTTGCTAAGGTAATTTTCAACCTTCAGGTGTGGTCGCTCAAGGGTATCCATGGTGGGACATGGCACTTCTGACGAAAAGGCAGAACCTCATTCTGTTTCCTGTTTCTGAAGGTGCTCTCCCTCACTTTAGTGGAAAAGGGACAAAGAACCCTCAGTGTTATGTCAGCTGCATTTAAGAACATAACCCTTTCTGACATTGTTCTTTATCATCCTAGCAAACCTCTCTTAGGACAGCAAACATCCAAAGCTAATGCACTCTCCTACTGTAACTGTGAATTCTTTCCATAGGTATGCACTATCTTTTACCCTTTTCAAGAAGGATACCATTAATGCCTCCTCTTTTTTAAGACATTCTTATTAGCAAGTCCCAAACAGCTCTTATGAGGCTCAAATCTCTCAGGATAGCACAGTTCTGATCTGGGCACAGTGAGGATTGAATGAAAAGCAGTAGTTTTAGATTTATTGAACATTGTCCTTGGTTTCTCCATAATCGGTTTTCTGGCTCAGAGGTGTTCCATACCACTTTTGTACTGAAATCTTTTACTCCTGTCTGGCTTGGATACTTTCTCAATTTGCAAAGCTGCTTCCACACCCTTTTTTTTTTTTCCTCCCAGAATGAGAACTGGAATCGCCCCAGATTTCTTTCTCCTCCCCCTCCTTCCAACCCTTCTTTCCTCCATGTGGCAGCCTGAGTGTGGAAGACACTCAACCACAAGAGGCTGGAAATATCAAACAGGATTTCACTGCAACTAGCCAACAGGACTGGGATTTTGGCTGAAGCCATAGTAACTCTTCTAGAGATGCAAAATGCAGCCCTTAGAGAGTGTCTAATTCAGTAGGGATACGGGATTTCTGTATTGGGATAAAGTCTACTGCAGGTTTTTTTAAAGTAAAGAAGAGCTGGTGGGGTTTTTACATTTTACTTATGTTTATTTTAGAGAGAAATGTGTGTTTTTAATTGTTTAATTGTAAATTCTGTTTCTGAGGCAAAAATAAAGATGTAACAATTGAAAATTACCTCAGTGACTTTAATTGGCAAACATTGACACATAGTATTTCTGCCACCAACTTTTTTTTTCTCTCCTCTTTCTTTGGGGTAATTATACCTATTTTAAATTCAGACAGCATTTTCAAAATACAGGTTGAGATATCCAATAACTTTGACTTCATATTATATTTTTGAAGCCTTTAGAACACTAACATCTAAAACTGGAATAATGCTACTTAACTGCATTCATGCATTAAAGTCTGTTTACAACATGCATTACACTTCAGTTCTTATATTGCAGAGTTCTTTCAGGACGCATGAATAACTCAAGTAGACAGAACAGCAATTGAAAAATAAAACTAAAGAGCAAATGGGAACAGATTTCAATGTAGCAAGACAAAAGATTCCTTTCTCTGAGGATGTAGTATGGAAAGAGATATTGTATTAACAGCTTCTTTTATAATATTTAACTGTACAGATGTTTTAAATGTCTTTGCCTTGCTGCATTTCAACTAAAAAACACATTCACAGAGATGTAAGTCATAACTGATCATAACAAGCACGCATTATCTATAAATAACCTAATCAACATTCAGCAAGGAGTTGCATAAATGAGCCCTTCTACATACTGCACCTTATAATGAGCCACTACACAACTAATGACTTATTAGTGCCACGGGCAATGAATGATTAATTAGTCAATTCAAAAGTGACTTTTTAAGGATATAATTGCTACCTTTTCTAATTTCTGAAGGTTAGACAGAATTATGCCATGTTGGCATACTAGACCTGATAAAGTAACAACTTTGTTTATCAACACTGCGCTAAGAGCAGGGGTGGGTTTTGAGGGCAGATTTCCCTAAGCTGAGAATGCACTCCTGTTATGGGTTCATCAGAATACCTTTGAGTACTTTACAGTGAATCTTGGGGAAATTTAGGACAGTGGTAAATGAGAGCTGGGAGTGCCTGAGAAGATAAAGCACTCAGATCCCAAACAACTGCTGCTGTGCCCAGAGTGTGCTGCTAGCTTCGATTCTGGGACATAACTCATTCCCTCTTCCAGCTGCTGCTGTCCCCTGCCTCTTCTACCTTCTCACCTTCCCTTTAGCATTTATGGGTCAGCTTGGGAAGGATATGGACTGGACACTGCTCAGGCCCCTGAGTGGACAGAACCACATTGCACAAATGTTTGTAGAAATGTGGGATAAACAAGGATAAGACTAAAAGCAATTTACAAAAGAACAATTTTCTTGTTATTAAAGAAAAAACGGTGCTTGGTGTAAACGCAATTCTAGGAAGGCTTTCAAGGTATCAATAGACAGTATTATCATTCCTGGTAACGCACTGACTTCCATTTGCGTGATCCAAAATCCACATAAGACAATGGAAAGTGTTCTCCTGAACCCAGTGGCATTATGTAAGGTAATAAGTAACAGAGACAGACAAAATTTTAACTTTATTACAGTGAGCTCTGTATGGGAACAAAAAGATGCAGTGATCAAAGGAGCGGATTGCTCTGCAACATTTCTGTTTTCATATAGGGGAGTCAATTGAAGCACCAAAAGAGGCAACATAAAATCTCTAACTGCATGATCACTTGGCCCTAATTCAAAATTGTGAGGCAGGAGCTTGACTAGCACGCAATCTGTTCTGCAATTCAGCAGTCTCACGGGGTTAATGAGCAGAGTGTCACTTCCAACACTCCTCTAACACTCTCTTTCAGAAACCTCCAGGTACAATTGCTGGCATGACATCAATTTATAAACTGATGTCTTCAGTAAAGTAAAGCTGCTTCATAGATGAAAAGGAAAAAAAGTATACTTGGCAAAATAACAATAGTAATTAATAGAACTTTATTAGAAATTTTTGCCTGACCAAAACAAAGTTGGAACATTATTCCTACTATGATGATATTCCTACTATTAGTGCAGAGAACAAAACAATTGTTTCTCAGAGTGACACATCTAACCAAAATCTGTTCCCTCAGCTTATTCAGATTACTTGTCAATGAAAGTACTGAAGTTCTCAGTGGATAAGAATGAAAAAGAAATGCATTAATTAGCAACACAAAGGATCACATCTCTGTATCACACATATGCTTTATTTAGGTTGTTGAAATCCCTTGTTTGTGGGGCCCAGCCACACAGCTGACAGCATTTGGCTTCCTCACATCCCTGCATCTGCTACACTGCTGGCTGCAGGAAGCTGGGAAGTAGCCACTGCACTGCTTGCTTCAGTCAGAAGTCTAAGTGGAAAATTAGTTCTAATTTCCCACCTCTTTCCTGTTCCTAAAATTATTACTCTGAATTTTTCCCTCCAGTTGTCAATCAGCTTCCTCTAAGTAACCAAATATTAGTTTCTAGACACTACTAATTTTGAATACATACTAAAAAATCCCATACTGCAATGAATGTCTTAAAGGAATGGGAACACTCCTCTTAAAAGGAAAACTTCAGATTTTGTTTTAAAATATATAGAAATACACACATTTATAATTGAAGCCAAATATAAGCTTTAAAGTAAGATTTGTTCATCATCCAAAAATTATGTCCTCTTTTCCATGCTTTATTCTCACTAAAGCTTGAGTGATATTTAGGTTCCCTCCATATTTTTTCTAATCTGTGAAGCCAATTCCTATGTCCATTCTTCTTTTTTCTTAAAATTTGCAAACAAGTTTCCAAAGAGGTGAGGTACTGTTGGGAAAAACTTCCCTGCCTATGAAGCTATGCCACATACTTTTGCCTTGTAGATGTGTTTCTTAACTATGCCTCTGTCTCTTCATTCTTTTGACTGAAGATAATTTTTCAGTTATTTTCCCCACCTCCTGAATTATCTGGTTGTGTCAGATGCCTTTGTAATATCATTTTGCTATTTTTCACATACTGAACTTCACCATGAACAATTTAGCTAGTAAGAATACCATCTCCTTCCTTACACTCTCTCTTGAATCGTTTCTGGAAATAAAGGATCCGCACCAGGAACAAAATTACAATGAGAGCATTTTATCTCATGCACATTACAATGTTATATCCCATGAATATACAGAATAGAAGTGGTAAAGAATTATCTAAATGTCATCCCTAGAAGTGTAACATCATACAATAGCTGTGGTCCTTACTTGTAGCCACTGGCCATTCATTGCCTGAGAGGTTTATTACAATGCTGTTACATTGGCTGATGGAAATGTAAATGTAAATTTTGCTACTAAGACCAACAAGGACATAAAAACCTCATGTTGTCCTCACAGCATTGTGCCCTTTCTGTTGCTGTCCATGGGCTGGCAGAGGTTATGACAATGGCTGTGGTCTAACTTGCCTTTTTGAAAAAAATTAAGTCCTTATAAACATAAAAACAACCAAGAGCAAAAACTCTGGAATAAGGCATATGCATTTTTAAAAGTAATTAAAAAGGATTTGTTTTGCTGTTTGAAAATCATTAGAAACAATATTGTTCAAAATCTTAATTATTACCTAGGTTGCTTTTATGTTATTTCTTCTTCAATAAAACTAATTAGTAGCTAATTCACAGTTGCACTACACTTTGCATATAAGTGAATAGACAATAAAAATACAGAGGTTCATTAAAGTGATCAAAGAGAACTGCATACTTTCCACTCCTTTCAATAACTGTTCTACAGAGAGCTGGGAGGTTTTTAAAAAGCCTTTGCAGTCCTTGCCATTAACGTACTAAGTGAGTATAATTAGCCAAATCAAGAGAACACAACTTATTTGCAATGAACTTTCCAAATTAAAATCGTTTGACTGCTAACACAAATGAGATTCTGTTCATGAAATGATCATTATAATTAAGCAAAAACTATTACTTTAAACTACCATGAACCCTTAGGACAATGACCTGAGTTTGTAGGAGCTGTTCTTTGTGATATTGAAACCACCAACTCTGATTAGATGGTTTTCAGTTTATAAAGATGCTATGGAATAGCATGGATCTAAATCCACTGTGAAATTTATTGGGTGCAAAGAGATCTTTATGGGTTGCCACTGAACTGAGTGAAAAAATGTGAACAACTTTTTAACTACAGCTAAAAATTGCTGGGAAAACTGCCTTGAAAATTATGCATGAAGATTCAAAAACAGAGAAGCAGGAAACAGTACAGTCAAAAAGAGACAAATAAAACAAAACCATGAGGTGTTGTCACAATCAAAAGAGAGAGAAACCTATGAGGCACATGTCTAGATCACTAAAAAACAAAGGACAGAATAACAGTAACTGAGAAACTCCTGGTTTCTCAGGGGCTGTTTTTCTTGTGGGCTTGTTACTGTAAAATGCTGGTTTGGATTTTTTAAAAGAGAAAGGTAAAAAGAGGCACTCCATATGTATTTAATTCAGTAACAACAGTTTAAGACAATGTCTAACTGCTTTTTAAATCCATATAAATTTCTAACAGGTGAAATCCCTGAGAATTAGGTCAGATTTTAATTCTCAAATCTGAGAATTTGTTTGAAAACAGTTTAAAAAAGTAGACCACTAAGGGAAGACTCTGTGAAAAAATACAGAAGTTCTAAAGGAACAAGCCAAGCATTTTTGAATTTTAAAATAATAAATTTTAATAAATAAAATCACAAATTTGTTAAAAACAGATCATAAGTAACAAAATGCCAAATCACAATGAACATTGCTGGCTAAATTCAGGCTCAAGATTGCTGTGGCAAAGGCCAATTACAAAGATAGGCCTTTTGTTTTTGAAAGAAAAAACAGCACATACTTTGATAAGATTGTTTCCTGAACATAAAAGACCAATGGTAGACATTTTAAAATCTCAGCCAAGGTTAGTGAGAGAGAAGAAGAGAAAGACTGTTAAAGTCCCAGCATTATACAGCAAGAACCAGAAGTGCTTGGATTAGGTTAATAACTTTATAGTTTACTGGAATGGGACTTTTTTAATTATAAAAATACAAACATTTATTCATATTAAAATATGTTTCCATGATACAACTAGGTCAAATTATCTTATTTTAATATATGGATTATGATGTGGTATAATGGAGTACCATAAGCATGAGAATAGTTTTGCTTCAACTAGTGGCTATGTTGAATGCATTTTAACATGAGCAAAAGCAACAATAAAAGTATTAAATTATTTCCCATTACAGCACAAATTTGCACAAAGCTTGCAGTGGGGACTACTCAGGAAACTAAAATTATTCGTTCAGCAAGTCTTTGTGGGATCAGTCTCTCAGTCAGTTTATCTCGTTCTCTACATGACTGATTTTTCAAGTAATAAGATTTAAAAATACTTACAAAAACATAGTTGTAAAATTATAAAAGGTTCCCAAAAGGCTTAAATTAACTTATGTTATATCTGGGTGTATCTACCCAGACATTTATTGCCTTTGTACCAATTTGATAGCATCTGCAGGCTGCCTCCAACACCAAATGTTAGAATGCAGCCATGGTAGCTGAGCACAAGTAACTGTGGCTATCCAAGCATTTCAGCACAGTCCAGCAGCTCAGGAATTTGTCTAGCTTTGCCACGAGTCCCTCACTGATGCCACTGGCCTATGCAAGACCCTGTGCCTGTTTTACTTCACCTCGACTGTTTAAATCACTCAGCTGAGAAGCAATGTTGTTCTGAGGACAAATCCTGCCTAACAGCTGCTTCCAAAGCAGTGGGGTGAGAATTTTTTTTACACCTACACATGAACTTAAAATAGATTGAGAAAGATAAGAAACCATTGTGCTTTCTGACAGCAAATGGAGCAACAGAACTGACACACTGCTGTTCTCCATGCTCTTAATTTTGAAGTGGTTAGGAATTACAGTGAAAGCCAAACCAAATTAATAGCGCTCCATGGAATAATGTCAACCATTTCTCTCCCATTATTTATAATCTAAATATGCACACTAATATTTTCCTAATTGTAATGACAATTGTTACACATGGTCTTGAGAATGGCATAATGCCTGGAAGCTGTTTCACCAAATTGCATACCATAATGATCTGCTCTTTAGATAGTCTCCGGGACAAAGGCCATGAAGTATAATTAAAAGGAACTAATAATTAACACCCATTAAATGTTAAGATCAAGGAAAAGAATGGTATATTTAGTTACATATTACCAGTAGCTTTAGCACTTTTCCTCTCCTGGGCTAAAATACCTGTTCTGGTGACTACTGGTGTATGCAAATATGCCAAAATAAAACCTGAAAAACGTGGCTCATTTTTTATTTCACTACATCAAAACTATTAAATTGGTACATCTTAATGAGAATTTAACTGTTCCATATTATTTTTCTACATGCAACCTTTTATCTGAACTGTAACACTGCATTTTACATGGAGGCATTTCAGTTCGTTTTGCATGGATACTTTTCAGAACTGGTGTCACAGAAGCACAGAACCACAGAATTGTTGGGCTTGGATGGTTCAACCCTCCTGCTCACATAGGGCCACATGCAGTCAGCTGCCCAGGATAATGGGCAGATAGTTTTTTGGATGGAAACTACACAATCTTGCTGAACAACCTGCTTCATTGCTCAAAAAATGCAAAAATTTACTTCAGTGTAAGCAAAATTTTACATAATGCAACAGAAAGAGAAGAAAAGGAAACATAAATCAACTAAACATGCTCCCATTTGATTGCTCACAAACTAAATGTACTACATGTACTCTGTCAAGGTGTTATCTTTCCACTCATACTATATATGAACTTTGACTTAAATATACATACAGGGAAGGTTTGAGTGTGCAGGCATGTCTTCAGTTACTACATACACCAGCAGGCTGGCCAAGTGTTTTGCTTTCACTTGCACCTAGGTAAATTAAGAGCAGTACTACTGAACTGCTCTCTTTAACAGAGATATGGGATGTGGTAAAGCTGAGAATAATGACAGTTCTCCTTGTATTTAAATTACCACGTTAATGACCATCTATTTTTAATGACTGTAAATAGTTGAAATACTAGCATATAATTTACTAAAGGTTACTTAGTCATTAATGCAACAACAACACAGCATGGTAAATAATGCAGTAGAAAACTCCAATGTCTAAAAGTATGCCAGGGTCACAAATGACAAAATATGTATATTCTTTTAAAGTCTGTTTGTGGTACAAACCTTGAGAAAACAATGAGCAAAAATAAATTTATCTTTTTACTACATCTTTATTAATATGCTCCCTTCCTAAAAGCACATTTATAAGCAGGGATTTATAATTGCAAATATTAAACTTGACTGCTTTCAAAATATGTAAATGATATCATCTACACGATAAATTTTGTGGGGCCTACAAGCCATTTTGGAGGCATTTATAGTAAATTTGTGTCTTTGAAACAAGAAAAACATGAAGAAAATAATTAAAGGTGTTGCAGAGAACTGTCTGATTCCACAGACATAGAAACTGTTGTTTTCTTGATAGGCATTTAATATTTCTTTCCTATCTTCCACTACCTTAAAGAATCTGCCATATAAGTATTTCTAATGATCAGTCAATACTGACAGTGTTGTCATCAATCACTACAGAACAAGTACTATTTTACACAGTAATCACATAAATCCATCTTCCAAGATAATGTAATTCTCCCAGACACACCTCTTGATCTTCAGCAAGGTCATCTCATTCCTTGAAGCCTTCATGGAAAGACAGTAGATGTCAAAACTCAAAGATGGATGAATGGAAGAAAAAAGTAGATTCAGTTTAAAAAATTGTCAAAGTAAGCAAACCTATCTCTTTAACAAGCAATGTATAAAAGGCATTTGTAATGAAGAGTCTGATATTTGCTGTTAATATCTAGTATTACTAATGCTTCCTCTACACAGAAATAAATCACAAATGCTCATTTGGAATATTGCTAGGAATTACTCAAAATTTGCCACAATGCTCTGGAATGATATTTTATCTTTTAAAGACAATTCTCATGAGAAATGTGTGTACCTGGTTAATAAAATATCTGTGCATCATTTTGGACTACATGAAGGAAAAAAATATGTTCAAATTATATTAAATTTATAGCTGCTGCTTCAGAGTCTAGGACATAATTAGAAGTATTACTGAATCACAGAATGGGTAGGGTTGGAAGGGACCATAGTGGATCTTCTGTCCACATTCCCTAATCAAGCAGGGTCATTCTAGAGTACATGGTGTAGGATTGTGTCCAGACACAATCTATATTAGGACTGTAGAGTTTTAGATGAAAAAACTACTAAAAGCAAAATAGAACAAAAATCTTTCCTTGAGTGCTGTTGTTTGTCTTTCTTTAAAGTCAAGAGAAAAAAGCCAATAAAGCATATGGAGAAATTATTTCTGTAGCAACATCATTATAGACCAATTGCTAAGAAATGAATTTATGTAAAACTAATTTAGAAGAGAAATTGTCCACCAATGAGAATTATTTCAGCTGATGGAAAACATGGAATAATAAAAAGACACTGATTTATGAAATGATGCCACCTATAGAAGAACAATTTTCCTACTAACATATTGTGGGCATTTCTGAATTCACAGGTCAACTCAGTTTATCAATCAAGACCAAATCTAGAGTGACATAAAGAGACATAATTAAGTAGGAATAGTCATCTTGGAAAAAACCAATTGTTACTAGAATAGAATTTAATGGACAATATCCTGTATTGAGGAAGGAGCTGCTGTCTCCTTGAAATGATGCTAAAATTGCAGATAAGAGTCCCTCAGAAGAGCAGAAGATGCTAGAAACCAGAAAAGGAGTGAATTTGCACATGACATCTAAGGGGGCAAGTGCCTGACTGGAGAGAAAACTACTTTTTGCCTTTAGCTATTAAAATGAAAGGCTTAAAAATCATCACAAGTTCTAAAAAAGAAATCATAAGAACTGCTTCCTTCACTTGGGGAATCTAAGGTAGATTCAGATGAATGTTGGTGCAAAACACAGGAATGTAATAATCTTCATATTTGCCTATGAAAACTAAAAATTTGACAATATTTCACAAGACATTTTTGCAGCATAGGTGAAAAATATTACTGGTAATCAGTACAACATGGTTATTGTCTGGAAAAATAACAACCAGTTAATCGTCTGCAATTAAAGCCCACATACACAAAGTGTGTACTTGGAGATAACACAAAATAAAAACAAATACATAAAGCATATACACAAACTGAACAGGAGCACTTGTGATCCTGGTACATGAGAGGTGTTCTGGAACATTTAAGTGTCTTGACTGCAATATTTCCTTATTATTTCATAATATCATATCTTATCTATACTGCAGTAGCAAAGAAGTATTCACTGCCAGCCAGCTTGATTCAAATTAGGAATGCAGTAAGGCAAACTCATCTGAATTCCAAATATTTTAAATTGATATATACAAGAGAAGGTAGGTTCTGTGTCTGTGTCACAAGACAGAAATCAAGAAAATAGATTCAGACCTTTCGCTACTACAATTTTCCTCTGTGACCTTGAGGAAAGAGTTACAATCAAACTGTTAAAGATAAAGAGCTGAAGAATATCAAATATAGTTTCTAGACAGGTCAAAACAAACAAAGGCAGATTTTTTTTTTTTTTTTTCCCAGACAGAATGCCATTAAATCCATTGCTGCATGACAGTGTTCATGCAAAAGGTGACACTGGATCAAAAACTGACCAGGTGAATTCCACTAAGAAATACGTTGCAAAAACGATGAAATTCTGCAACTAGAAGTCAGACTCAGACTGCTGCTATTTTGAATGGCATCCCCTGGAAGGTACTACAGCATACTGACCCTACTCTGACACTCTGCTCCAAGTCATGGATGCACGTAAGATGTCAGACTACATGGATCTTTGGCATGGCCATTTTTGGTACTTGTACATGAATTTTTAACTTTTGGTCTCAGGGAGTGCTTTTACTGTACATACTACAAAACAAAATTCATCTGTTTGAGAAGCTGGGTAAATATTGATGTAGTTCCCTCACAGTGAATATGATGTTGCCACAGTTTAACTGTTGCTACTGCAGTTAATGTAAAGCTGGCTTATATATGCATTAGTTGTTATTCAAGATAGAAATAGCTTTAGATATCTGTTATGTACTTGCACAAATTAATTATGGACTATAATGTTATAACACAAAATACATTTTGGGATGTGTTACAGAAGCTGTAACTCTTGGTGCAAACACAACTGCCTCACATGAGCATAAGTCACAACATAGTGAAGGGGATACTCTGCCACCTTGTGCCAAAGGGTTGGAGCAAGGACAGGGACTGCCAATGTCAAAAAGTTAATGCAGCATAAAATATATTGCCATAGAAACTCACTACTCTATCAAAGTTCCATATCCCGCTGATTTTCAAAAATAAAATTCATCCAGGAACATTGTCATATTACCATGATTTAACAAGATATACTGAATTAGCTGGGCAATTCAAAATGTTTGTGCACTTAGTCTTAGCCAGTGGCAAATATAAGTTAATGTTGTTTAGCCTAGCCTGAAATGATTGAAGTTCAAGCTAAGCTGATGAATGGTTACATGTTGAGCAGTAGTAACCTAATTGTGTCTCTGAGTTCCCAGGTTCCTAAGTCTGCTTAAGTCACTTTGGAAAATTGGATTTTGCCAGTCATTTATAACAAGACTTTGCAAGGTATTTAGACATTTTGCTCTCATCAAAATCAGTGGGAGATAGATGTCACAGTGCCTTTAAAAATCTTCCTGTACTGCTGAGCAGAGAAAACAGAAAACTAGACCTGCACCTGTAAGTTGTTTTTGGACAATGACTGATTCCAGAGCACAAGAACACAGGGATGACTGATTGAGGACAGATAGACACAAAAGGACTCCCCATGCACTCCTATAGAACCTCAGAGCAGGATCAGGGCTCAAATATATGTGTTAAGGTAATGGTTGAGAAGGTGAGGCTGAAATGCAATAATAAGATAATACTTAGCTTAGGCTGATTCTAAATAAAACTTTCATGGTTCTGAAGCTCTTGAAAGTTAAGACAGGCCAATAATTATGTATGCCACCATTTCTTTCAAGGCGATCGTAGCCACTTGGTTTCTTGGCATTATAGCAGACATGAATAAAAAAAGTATTTCCTGTATTTTGCATTTCAGTGTTTAAAAAAAGTTCAGAGTCATGACAGAAGTGGGCTATGGTCCCCTTTTGCCCTGCTTACATGGTGACTGGAGAATCTGACAGCATTTGGAAGACCAAAGGAGTCTCTGTGTCATTCCTGGACCTTAGAGGTTAAAGAGGAAGCCACAGCCCAGGGAAGAAAGGGGTGACAAGGCTTGCTGGTGTCTGCAGGAAATAAAAGCTAAAAGGAACAAATAAAAGAAATGAAATAGTGATGAAGACATTTCCTTCTGAGCTATATGAAGAAAAAAGACATGAATTTTTAATGTACTGACCTCTGCCATTGAAAATTATCCTTTACTTTTCTCGGTAGCTTAACTTAGAAGTGAGTGGGAGTTATACACCTGTTCTATGTGAGAAAAGAGGGTGACCATAAAGCACCTCTCTTTAGAGATACTTGTGAAATATTATCTGAGATGCAAAGTGCAACCTGACTTGTTCAAATGCTTAACACGCTTGCAGATGTCTACAGTGTATTCCCTCTATTAGCTACTTAACAGCAATTGCATTGAAACAACTCAATAAAGCTAAATATATAAAAAAAAAATTTTACTATTTAAGCCATAGGTAAAGATGAATGTGCCAGAATTAGCCTCTTCCTAAACTTTCTATCATTTCCAGTCTTTCAGAAGAACTGAGAGACAAGTGAGGATCACTGGTTGAGCCTCACTGAAAAAGTGACAACCCTAGCCAGTGTTACTCATCATTCCAATGTATAAAAGGGTAAAAGACATTGTCATTTTTTATCTCCAGTGTTGTAGGTGTATGTGTTGCGGATTTGAGGAACTACACATAATGAAAATATAATTCCTGCATGGTGGAATAAATTCCTATCTAGGATAAATTGAAAGAGTTGCACATCTCAAAATACTCAACTCATGATACTAACAACATTATGAAAAGGCAAATATTAAAAAGCATTCAGACATGAAACTATGATCTACAGGAGGTGTGCTATTCTTTTTCTCCCACAGTATCTAACAGATCTTGCAACCTGTAATGGAACCTTACCCTTAATTATGCTATTCTTGAAAAGTGACTGATATAGAAATCATATTTAATCAGAAGAAAGACAATCTCAGAAACATTTAAAAGGAAATGAAAATATTAATGGTAAAGGACTTCTATTTTTACTTATCTATCTAACACTTAAAGTAGTAAATGAGAATACAAACTCCCACCGATTTATAGATCTGTTACAATTTTCCAAGGTTAAGAATAGCAATTCAGACATCCTAATAAAATAAATGTTTTACATCCTTTCTTATACCCTTATAGATAAGAATTCTTAGGTAAAGTGAACTTTATAATGATTATATGCATGCTAAGTATCAATTTCCTTGTGTGAATGGAATTTCTTGTGTGTATTAGTGTGACACAGGATATGTCACTGGATGCTTCTTACATAGAAATCACCATCTAATAGACACAGTGCAACATCTCATTAAGTCAGAAATTAATGGTCAGTGGTCATAATTTGGGAAATATTTTCACATTTTGCTTCCCCTTATGATGCCTGGATGCACAATTCCTTGGAAAAATCTGATTGCTCCTAACAGACTGCCAAATATTAGACCTATAATAAGCAGAAAATGGAAGGAAACTCCTCAAAGTAGCCACAGATTTTCACAAATGTATCATTTCCTCATGGTTCACTAACAACGACGCTAAGTGCTGCTATCACTTCAATCTTTATCACACAGCAAAGCTGACTAGTGAGATGGCAAATAAAAGTCTTCAACCCTTTTATGCATTTGTAGATTTTTTTTTACTCTAAGGTCCTCAGTCTGGTTCTTGAAATCATAATGAAAAAATATTCTTAGAGATGTCTGCAAATGACTAAAATGCTGCTTGTCTCTGGGGTTCAGCTGATGTTCTTAGCACAGCAGCTTATGAAACTGCTGCCAGGCAGAATTCCTTGGAATTCAGGATATTCTGTTAGTCTTAATTTCTCCAGCTCTCCTGTTGTAGCACAGAATAACTGTGGCTTTCTACATTTCATTCTACCAGCAATATTAAAAATTTTGTTAAGCATAAAGGGACTATAGTTTTAGGGCTTCCGTGAAGGAAATTAAGGCATTTAGTCCTACTTTCCAATGCCCTATGCTTTTACACAACTATCTATCTATCTATCTATCTATCTATCTATCTATCTATCTATCTATCTATCTATCCATCCATCCATCCATCCATCCATCCATCCATATTTCTGTTTCATTAAAAGGCAGATTGTAATGTAATACTATATTGGGAGTTGTGAAAAACTAAGCAGGCGTGGAAGTGAATGTGAACTTTAATGTCACTGCATATTTCTGTGTAAGAATTTCTGTGTAGGAATTTTTGCCTGTTTTAGAGGCAGTTGGGAGAAGACTTCTCACTTCATGCTTCTAGAAACTGATGGACATTATGTGGCAAGAAGTGCACTTAGCTTACTATCCTGTTGCAATCTGCAGTACAGGCATATTTTTGAGCTATGATGTAAAAAAAATATAATTTAATTTGAAGAAACTATCACATTGCACTGTTTCAGCTATCACTGAGTGTATGTTATACGATTTCTATAAATTTTCAAGGAATCCAAAACATTCTTATGATGATTGTGTCTATTTACACTAATTATGTAATTATACCAATTGCACAAATAGAAGGCAATACACATAGACTGAAGTCAACAGCTAATTACCAAAATAAAAACAACATGAACCCAAGCTGTGAGTAAAACTGAAAAGAAGTTAGGTGCTTATTCTTCAAGTATGTACAACAAACAAATATCATCTCTCTAGTCCTTTTCCCCTGCTGTCTTCTACCCAAAACAGGGCTCCCCCCCTCAGACACAATCTCAGGAAAGTTTCCTTACAAGTCTCCCTAAGGCATGTTCCACGTAGCAAAGCTGAACCTCAAAAGATGCCTATGTGCTGACCAAAATAAGAGTTGAATTACATTCAGTAATAACACTTAGTTGAATTACATGTCTGCAATTTTGTTTTGCAAATATCTTAGTGCAAAAATCCTTCCAGAGAAGCACAGACGTCTGTTACTGGGGTATGGATCAGTGTAAGGCCACACCCCATGATCACTTCAGCAGGGCCTGGAAGCTACTCTTTCCAGGGATTTTTTAAGGTGCCATCTGCACCATGAATACATAAGAGTATTGTCACTTTCCGTGGGTGAAGTCTTATCCAATCTGTTGTTTTTTGTACATCTCTTGCTAGTGTGTGTGGGATGTTGTGTTTCAAGAATTTCATGTAAACATGCAGGTAAACATTTAAATAAGAAAAATGACTAATCAAATACTTCAGTTATACTATAATTCACCATTCAACCAAGGGTCATATTTCCCACACAAAATCAACCTCAGGAATATTTCACTTTATGTAGGTAATGTAAGCCAATTTACGATTCTTTCCAATGTGTTTTCCTCCTGGTAGATCCCCTACCCATTATTTTGGTGCCTGATGGATTTAGAACTTCTGCTTCTGTAAGAAAAGAAAACCAGTTTGTGTTAAGAAAGTAAGTCAGTGTTGTCGTGATGTATATATTTCAGTCTCAATACAGCTAAGATCTTGGCTTAATGTTTCCTATTGGAGGAAGTATTTGTAGTGAGTTAAAAGTTCATTTTCCTCCCTTTTTCCAGAACAAATACTACTACTGAATTTGGGTTGATGTAGGGAAATGAAAATTACTCTCTCCACTAAGTCATCTCTCTGCTTTGACAGCTTACAAATTATTCCAATAAAAATTGGTGACACTTGTTCAGGAACATGTTAGACAGAATTCCTGATGTCTGTGGATCCCTCATGCAGAACACTCTAAGACACTCTAACACTGTTTCCCATGCCACTCTAAGACAGTGACTCTCTTTCCACGTTTTCTTGGCTGTATATGAAACACAGGGCACAAACAGACCACTTGTAAGCTATATTGTCCATAACAGTTAAAAAGGTAAAAACTACAATTCATGGTGAAATATGATTTATATATTCCAGATTACTTATAGTTTCAATTTTCTTTTCCTAAGGAATTTCATGCATAGATGTGTCATGACAGCAAGTCCTTAAAGTACAGATTCATACTTTCTTCTATTTTTTTTTTTCTGTACTGAGAAAAATTAGCATACTGTTAAGGACACATATTGTTAAATTTTAAAAGAATTGTGATAGTTTTAATTAGGGCACTTAATAGCATTTGCTAGCAACATTTAACTGTAATCGACAACTTGTTAACATGATCTACCATTTCCTATTTTCAAATGACTATGGGAGAAAGAAGTGAAAATACCACTAAATGAAACTGCTAAAGGACTTGCAATTAGTTCATGCAGGTAAAGAAACCACTCTAATGAACAACGAGATTTTCAGGCTTCCTTTGAGTTCATTTTTGCAAATTGTATTTTTAAGTAGAGAGAATTGATTTCTAAACTTCAGGGTTTGCATAAGGGTCTTTACTATGTCTTTACTGTGAAGCATTGAAACATATTTAAATTAAATCTTGAAAGCAGTCAATTTTCGCTTATGATTTGCACTTGACTAATGATTAAATTTTTGCAGTAGAAACAACAATTGCAATGTACATGAACAAATTTTAAAACTCTCATCATTATTAGTTGATTATTACTGAAACACTTGGGGATTTTAATTAACCTGAGTGATTGTTTTTTTGGTCTCCTTTTTTTTTTTTTTTTTTTT
>VZRH01006046.1:105906-222018 GCA_013397555.1 Urocynchramus pylzowi
TTTTTTTGATATCTATTCCCTGAATTCATTTTAGAAATGTTCTCTCCTCTGCTTTCTGTAAAGTCCACTGAGGGAAAACAGATTATCAAAAGTAGGAAATTCAAAAGAGAGGGAGTGGAACTATAAATTCAGCAATTAAGGAAAGATCATTATCAAGTGTTTATTACAACAGCTGAAGATGAATTAAATTGTCTAGCAATTTTAAAGAGTTATAAACCAATGGTGACATCCTCATATGGCAGAAAACTATCAAAGTCAAGACAGAAGATTATACTAGGCTGGATAATACAACCATAATAAAAAAAAATGGGGAGTAGCTGAGTTCAAACCATCAGAGACAGACAAACTAGATAATGTCTTAGGTAGCTCTTTCTGCAGAATAAAAAAATCAAGTTTGATGTTTATTATAAAAAAATCATTAAATTGACTAATTTGAAGCATATAGTTTTGGAACAAACAAAACACTTAATGCATGAAGAAATGAACTCCATTTCAAAGTATCAAGAACTTTTATTGGGATTTTAAGTGGTTGCTAAATGTCAAGGAATATATTTTCAATGACAAGAAGAATGGATGTCATAGTATAGTCCCTAAACAAAGAGCCTTCTTAACTCATGCATTAGCACTAAGGCTCAGATTCACCCTATTTGCACTAAATGAAAAACGTATCTTGTATGTACTTTCTTTTTCTAGCCAAGGAACGAAGCAGGAATCCCTGACTATGACTATGTTATCTAGGCTCCATGGTGTCTCAATGGAGCTAAATGGAAAAAAAATCTAGATCCATGGACTTTTCTTCTTTGAAATATAATTTGACATAGCTATGCTTCAGTTGCCTGTCCACTTATGAAATCATGAGATGTTCTTATCCCTCATTTACAAGGAATAACCACACACTTTAGAAGTGGATTAAGGTAAAGCATGTTAAGAGCTTGATGTCAAGTTTTTAAGCAATAAAGAGCCTCAAGAGACAAATTTACTCTAATGCAAAGATTTTATCAAGACCAAAAGTGATCTGACTGTGCAAATTACCATGCATCAGCTGATTTTGGATAGCTGTCAATTCATATGGTCTTACCTCAGGACACAGTTTGGCAAATTTCTTGACATAAGTAATCACAAACAGAATTTTAAGCACATGCTTGAATCCTTCTGAGACTCAATACAATTTGAAGTTCAAAGTTAAGCATATGCTTAAAAATTTTCTTGAATATGCATGAGCTGCTCAGCTGGGCCATTCAGTGAACATGCCTCTTCTTAAAATTGTTTGCTAGAATATTTGCAGAAAGGAAATCCACTGGGGCCACAGACACAGCCAAGATTTTGGGGATTTTTTGGGGATTTTTTTTGTTGTTCAAATAAATGCTCATGAATAAGTTTTGCAGTATTTGCTTAGCATTTCTTAAGGGAATAGGATCTGCCAACTGGCCTTGCCATCAACAAGGAAGTAAGTAGATGCTAAATGTCAATATGTATCGCTCTCTCCAGAATACACATGTCAATGAAATTAAAAAGTATATTACTGAACATCTGGCTAGAACTATATTTTAAAGAAGTCTGTTCTAGTTTGAGTCAGAAAACCAGAGAATGTCTCCCTTCTACTCATACATCTGCTCTATTTAGCAGCTGCCTATTCCCAAAAATTTTGGTTGAGCCAGGAACTTAAGAGGACGTTTGAAGATTCAGCTCATGTGAAAAGAGTGGTTGCAGGGCTACAAGTCACAGACAAGAATGAGGGTTTCTATGGTTCAGCAGCTGCACATGCTGATTGCAGTGACCTGTGCCTGTGCTACAGAGAATGAGTGACCCATGGAAGAGAAAAGAACCACAGTGTGGCTTCAAACCTTCTAATATAGGGCTGACAAAAATCCCAACAGGTTATTCTTATGAATTCCAAAGTCAAAATATCATTTAGTCCTTTGTTAACTATTTCTTTCTTGTTCATATACTGTAAGAAAAGAGTATACATAATACAAGACTTAGGATGTTGATGTCTTTTACGTCAGAAATTAGGTTGGGCTGGTGTTCGACAAGTCTTTACTAGGTAGTACCTACACAGTGTTAGTATGGTAAAATGTCAGATACTTAACATGTACCATAATATTTAGGAAAATAAGATTTGAATTATTTACATAACTTAATAAACATAGTTTTAAAAAAGTAGTATTTCCATTAAAAGAGTGATCTCTTAATTTCTGGTAATTTAAATATCTGGGTTTTCCCAGAGTACCAAATCCCATAATGGATGAACCTATACTGGAGAAAATAGGATCAATTTGTACTGAAGTGTTGTTGTGCAATTCCTTGCACATTCACTATTACTGATTGCTGTACATGAATCTGGTTATTCTTTATCTTATTATTCTGCCTAGAATATACTGACTAACTATCCAAAACCCATTAAGGAACACTGTTCATCATGATACTTAAAATCATATGAAGGATATGATAAGGATTAAGCTTCTTATTCTTATTGTAGATCTTGGATGTTAGTGTAAGTGACATTAAGTATAAAGGTAAAAGATTTATGAGACTTACTGATGTGCACTGCCAGTCATGTGAGTTATGGTCTACCTGGAAAGCATATTTGTGAGTAAACAGAACTGCTAATTAGAGCTAATTGTGTCAGAGGACTGCTCAACAAGGACACTTAATCCAAACTCTTGGATTCAGAAATACCTTGGGGAAGGTATTTCTGAGCACAGAAGATGAATATTTTGAATAAACCTCAGGGTGGGAAGCAAATAAGTGGTAAAGTGTGAAGATGCATTCAACTTCTACATGGTTGAAAGCACAGAACATATTGGAGATTTGACAGAAATTTAGGTGATAGAGAAAAGCCAAGACAGATGAATGCTGTGCTGGAAAAAGTGTGCTGGTTGATCTGTGGTGCACATAGGTAGAAATGAGTGATTTATAGTTTTCACAAAAAAAAATAAAATTGTTACATGGTTACTAATATTCATTTGTAACCCTCTGACTTTAGAACATAGGAACAAATATTCTGAATGTCAACATTTGGATATGAATAAGTAAACTGGGTAGATATTTCACTCTTTTTGCGGATGAAGAAATAGAAACTGTTCTGAAAATCCTGCTGTCTGCTGTCATTGCAGGTAGGGAAAGATCACTGTCATAAAGCAGGGTGGTTGCCATCAGTGAGCAAACACCCATCCAATTAATGCAAGGGGCTTCCAAACCCTGCTTGCTTATTGATGCCCAGGCTCTGAATTGCAACGAAAGCCTGGAAGGCCGTTAAAAAATTGAAAGGAATGTTTACAGCCCTATGATTCAGACTCCTTTTCCTGAGAATAAACAAGCCATTCTGTGGAGAGCAAAACCATCAGCAAACACTTGAAATTTATTAAATACTTTTCTACAGCTTATTCCTCCACCTCACTAATTGCTGCAGCTGCTGCTACAAAAGCATTTCAATTACAGCTAAAAGAAGAGGTGGCCTATGCAAATCTTACAGGGAAAAAAGACCCCTGTGATATTCATCTCTGGTAGGATCCAACACATAAATGTTTGTGTGACTTCTTTTCACAGCCATTGCTGATTGACATTCTGGCTATGGCACAAATGGAAGAAGTCCCATTGTCTTTAAGGAATATGAGTTCACCTTTTGTTTTTTACATTATGTAACTGCAGAGCTTCATTGTAGGAGTGAGAGTTGTGAATCTTTTTCTTCTCTGTTACAATAAATTAAAACTCAAAGAAGATAACCATAGTCTTAATTCTAAGTGTCCCTTGAAAACAGAAATGAAAATTGAATGTGGAGAGGTTTGATCAATTTCGGTTGAAGGAGATAAAATAGGTATTTGCACCACAAGACCATGGTTATCCAATAGTTGTCAAAAGATCAATTGTTCACAAATATTACTGAAAAAAAAATACTGGGACCTTTTATCTACCTTTTCAGCCACAAGAAGCAAGAATCTATGGCTTGCTGCTCCCAGGTGAGTACCCTGGCAGCTGCCTTTTCTGCATTTTGTTCTGCAACAGAATCTTTGCATTTCATACCCTTCTGCAGGATAACCTTCATGATGGAGGTATCAAATGGTTGAGATCCATCTTAGCCCTCTTTAAACCTAGTTCACAGGAAAGAGAAGTATCTATCTTATATTTTAAAGTCACACATAATACCACAGAGTGGTATTATTCTAGCTTTAACATCCAGATAAATTCTTGTAACTTTTTTTTAACAGATTTTTTGATACAAATATCTGAAAATGGTCTCTTATGTTTCACTAAAACATTTTCAGTCTTTTAAAAAACTTTTTATGCATTCTGTGAATAGGATAGAATTTTTTATAGACTTCTAGGAAATGTTGCCTTGATTCTAAACATTACTGTCATTTCACATCAAAATGTTTCTCCTCTGCTCTGCTCTGCCCTACTCTGCTCTGTTCTGATTTCCTCTCCATTCCTCTTCTCTCCTGTCCTCTCCTCTTTCCTTGTCTTTGGTGCTTTCTTCTTTTTCTTAAACCACATCCCCCAAAAACCCAAAAGCAACACTTTGAACTTCCCACACTTTGAATATGTCATAATTTATGTTCCAGTCAAGAAAAAAATAGCAATTATTTGTCCATCTGCCAAGATCAAACACCTTTATCGCATTTTAAATCAGACTGTCACAGGAAAATAAAGATGTGTTTTCTCAGGAGTATGGCAGGCAGATTATGAAGCACTGATGTGCTGTATTGATCCTTCAACAGTACTAAGTAGAGAGAGAGAATTTTGCTTGTTTTGAGATGAAATAGCAGAGCAAAATTAGTAAAGTGTTTTTTGATCTGTAATAACAAAATTAAAACTCATTGCTTAGCTATTTTTATTAGTCTTCTTTTCCTTCTCTCTATCTGTCATTTTACCACTTGGGAAATAATTTTAGGGATATGTTTAAAAACTTGCATATAATTCAGAACTCACATGAAATCAGGTAGTTACCAGGCATGTCTGGACAGCTGCAGTACTCAACAAATTGATTTTGTCTGAATAAATGTCAAACATGAAGCAACTTAGGGTGAATGGAAAGTCAATGACCTCTGTAGTACATGGGATAGAATTTAGTTTTCTAATATTTCCAAAGCTGTGTCGTACTGTTGTTTGCCTGCTTTTTGTTCTATCATCCAGTTTCATAATTTTTTTAATAGAATACAATAAATTAAAAAAAAAAAACCTAAACCAGCTACAGATATGTATGTTTAAGGAGATCAATATAAAAAACTGCATTTGTGAAATTCCAATAGCAGCAAAAAAAGTTCTAAAATAGAATTGAATTTAGATATTGAGCTATGATTTATAAACATAATTAAACATTAAACCTTTGCCACACATATGTTCATTAAATAAGACATTTTTGTACGCTGTGCACTTACTTGTAAGGGGTTCACCTCATTTTTGTACCATTTTATTTTATCCTTTGGCTATTTATATAATATCTAGTGCTGTTTTATTTAATGTATTTTATTTTAAATCCATGAAGCACTTTGCTGAACTGTGTTCCATATATAAATTAAATCCTGTGTAAATAATGCCCAAGGTGGTGAGGTCCATTCCTCATATCAGACAACTAATGAGACACCCTGAGTGAAAGACTGCCATTATCTTTCAGAAGAGTTTTTATTTGGCTCTTTTTCTTTTACAAATCATGTACTTAAAAAAGGGAGAAATTATGATGTCTGATTTTACAGGAGCTGTTAACAGAACTGAAATAAAACATCTCCTACTGGTGCAATAATGAAACCACAATGTGATTGTACAGCAGTTAAATGTATTTTAGTGTGTAACACACATCTGATAAATTATTTGAAGATTAATAACCACATCTTTTTATAACAGTGATATGACAGAGATGAAACACTGAGCTCCACAAATGAAAGGTTATAATTCATTTACTTCTATGCTGTATACCTTCTCAACATCTAAAGAAGTTACAGAGTGAAGTGCAGAATGGTTCAAAGCCAAATAAAACCGTGAAGTATTCTTTAAACAAAGTGGTATATTATCTCCTAAAATTTGTACACAGATAATTACAGAAGATACAATACAATACATCAGATTTGGTACAGATCGAGCTCTGAGTCTTGTGTGATCTGCAGCTGGGTCAAAGTACAATGGCTGTCTTTGGAAAAGGACTGCAGAATTATTGTCCTCTAAAATAAAAATAGTGCAAATTATAGCATTGTATAGTATATCTTATTATAGGCAAAGCTCATTGTTTCATCCCAAATGTACTGATCACATTTGTTTGTTCCCTTTTTCATTCTTTTAAGTAATTAGTGGAAGTCAAATATGTTTAAAATATTGAATCATAGAACCACAGAATATCAGGTTGGAAGAGACATCAAGAAACATCTTCAACCTTTCCGGGCAAAAGCATGGCCTAGAAAAGATGTCCCAGCACTCTGTAAGGCTGAATCTTGAAAATGTCTACTGTTGGGTAATCCATCACATCCAGCTATGACCATGTTCATGCCAGCTAAAGAAATTCTTGTATAAAAGTATTCAGTAACACACAATAATGTACCTAAACGTCTTGAAAAGCTAATTCATTATTATTATTCATCTTTCTTGATGCAGTTACTGAATACACTGAACCTTTGGCAACAGCAAACTCCCACTCCTTTGCTGAGGTGTTACTGCTTCACACTGGAGATCTGACAATAGACTCAAGCATCTGGGTCTGTACAGATATCTTGTGCTATTTATCTGTACTATAAAATCTCTAGCACATTTCTCAGCTATCAGAGCCTAAAGTCAATATTAGATGTTAAGAAAGAATGATTAGAAATGCGATTAGAAATTGTGTTTGCTAAAGTTTAAAAAAAGGATAAACAGCAAATTATTACCATTAAGTAGACTCTGAAGATCTAACATTTTGCCAGTATACAAGCTTGCACAGTAAGTAGTTAATGAGTTGCTATGTCTCAAACACTTGCAGCTATTCAAGTGTTAAATTAAAACAGGATGTGACTGTATAGAGGTAGGACAGGATCTTTTTGGGGCCACTTCCCCATTCTGGTCCACGGTAACCACGCAGCATAGAGGACAGCACAGGTGTGGCGTCAAGAGGCATGAACTGTAGACTGGGGATCAATCCAGTAGTGGGGGATCAAGAACACCAAAGACCCTCAAGGCCCTCTGATCCATTTCTAGAAGGATCCAGGGAAATGAAATTTGCATGCAAAGTCATTTGCATGTGAAGTGAGAAAACTTGCTCCAGATCAGGGAAAGCTTCTTTTATTTCTCCCACTATTAGAAAATAGGGGCAAAACACATATTGATTTCCATGCCAAGTGTGCTGCTTTGAGAGCTGTTTTGGATCCTTCTGGCTTTTGACATTCTTTTTTTGGCCATAAGCATCTACAAATCTTGGGTGTTCCCTTCTGTTTAGGAGTGGGATGCAACACCTGTACTGGTGTCATGAACAGGATGCTGCTGTGGTTGAGAGGCTGTGAGTGGGATGTGGTCACTCTACCCATGAATTATCAGTGGGAAATGGTGGGAAGTATCCCTTAACTGTTAAGGTCAACAGTGGGGAGGATCTGAGCAGTGGTGAGTCATGGTGACCCAAGAAAATCAGTGCTTGACTGCTACCCCATTTTGGAGCATATTAGAGAATATGATGCTTGTACAACATCACTGGGCATGTAATGGACAAATGGAAGTTCAATAGCAAAATGGGATCCTTATTTCTGTCTTTGCTGCTTTTTGCTTTACTCATAGAAGAATAGGTTTTTCAATGACTGCTATGATGAATTCCTATTTTAAACACACTATTGCTAAAGACCTTTCCCTGAAATTTCCTATTGGTAAGGGAGGTTGCAGTCAAAAGAAAATTTCAGTCACTGTTTCACTGACTGTGACATCTTTATCTCCAAGGTGATACTTTTACAGAAGGTCAATCTCCAGCTAAGACTTCTTTATACTTTTTAAGAGCCCTGTGGACTTTTTTGTATTAAAGCAGCCTTTAAGGGACATGTGGGTTCCTTCTCTTCTTAACAGGATACAAAACACTTTTTGCCACCTATTTTCCTAGTTGTATTTTCTAGTTTCATTACTGAAACTAGATGTTCTCAGGTTCAGCTTGTTGTATACAAGTACAGTCACGGAGAATGTGAAATCAATGTTACTTTGTAGAATTCCACTTTGGATGCCAAGTGTTCGACTATTTGCGACTTTTGATCACTAAAGTTAAGCTTTTTCTCCTTGATACATGCAGAAGTACTAGAAAGTGAACCAGCAACAAAGAAAGAATAAATTATTTCAGCATCTAGTAAAGCATCAAGAGCAGTGTCAGCAAAGCTACAATAGTGCAATCTTCTTTGTTACAATATCATTATGAGAATTTACTTAATAGCAGGATTCTTTGTGGGCAATATAAGATTTCTGAGCCAAACAAAGAAGAACATTAAAGATCTTTAAAACCTCTTAAAATATTACCTTATTCAGAATTAAATTCTGTGCTGAGTTTCTAACTGTGCACCTTGATAATAACCACTGGGATTATACAATTGAAAAGCCACACAGGAAGTAAGCGCTAATTTTTGATTTAATCCGATTTTTACAATACCACCTTATTTTTTACAGTCACATGGTACTATGCTAAGATTAAAAAAAAATTGCTGCATGTTCGTGAGTTTAAAAGGCAAAGAGAAACTGTGAACATTTAGTCCTACATCCTGCCTAATATAATGATACAACTAATATAGATTATGTCTTGTTTTATTACTAGCATTTACAGTAGCCATGGTGGAAATAGATGAATTTTTAAAAATGAGAATCTCATTTCATTATTTCAAATTCTATCACAGAAACTACATTCTTTGTTAAGTCATTCTAAAGTTGCTTTCTGGACTATTTGAATAAATGTCTGTGAAAAACAATCTAGAAAACACCAAGTTAAAATAATAACCAGACTGGCTCCCTATGAACTCAACTCATGGCTGCATTTACAATTTGGTACCTTGAAGTCTTGATTTAAGTTAGAACTCCTGTGGATTTACACCTTCACCAGCACAGCGAGAATCAAAAGACCTCTTAGGAGTTGTCTTGATTTAGCATTTGCAAATTTTCAGATGAACTTCCAACCAACCCCGATAACTAACACTCCAAAAGGAGACAAACAAGCAAACAAACAAAAAATCCAAACCTCAGGCAGTCTTACTTGGCATTTAAAATTGTGAGTCTTCACTTCTCAGATCTCAGTAATTTCTTCTAGATTTTTCTTCGGTACTGAAATACTACCTGCTATCCAATTTCTTTGAATTTCTATGATCAAAGTATAAATTAATGGACTAAGACCCTTAATTCTCTTTCTGTGCATGTTTTCGATTAATTTAATTGCTCTTTACCATTTCAGTGAAGCTCATTAATTTTGAAATACTTTCTGGAATTTTGGTGACAGATGAACACAGCCCAATAGAAATGGTCTCAGTACCAAGTACAAACATGTATTATCAGTGTATTTTCTCAAAAAATAAAATATTGCATATTAATATGTCATCTTTGTGTCTTCATTCTCATTTTCAGTAAAAAAAAGCATGAACACTCTTTGTAGAAAAGTTATATGGAAAACACAGCCCCTAAATGTTGAACTAGTCTCTGTCTATTCTGGGGAATTCTATTGAGAAAAATTTGTACTCTTACAGCACCATCAAAATCATAACACCGATTAAAGGTATGGGACCTTAAGCAAATAAACAAATCCAACACAAATTCAATTTTGTAACTATAAAAACTTTCATATTAGCAGCCTAAATGAAGCTTCCCCATTTTAGCCATGTTATGAGGGATATGTATGTCTTCTGCAGGCAAAAGATCCCATATTGCATCTGTAAAATCTAACTGTTCACTTAAATGATTTCTTTCTGCTTCCCAGACCCAAAATAACTAAATAATTTAATGGGAAGGGTGAGATCCTTCCCACCTAAATCTATGCATTTACCATATGGATGACCTAAACCAGACCAAGCCATCTAAACTCCTCCTAGGTGGTGGGGGGAATGTTATCCAGAGGTACAGTTGTGAATAATCCAGGGCAGAGAGATTGGCAAAGAAATCCATTGCTGAGTACTATTTTCTCTTGACTACAAGTAATATCTAAACTAGATGTAAACATGCATGTTATGGATACCAAAATTGGTGAGATGCATTGTATCTATACTAAGAGTCATTATGAAATTGGTGGGAGAAAGTAATTGAATCTCCTGGGGCTGGGCTGGGGGAGATGAGGGGCATGGTGGTGGTGGGAATGTGTATTAAGGAGCTATTATGAAAGAGGAATACTTATCAATCTTCTCTATGCTTTAAAATTAAAATTCCCCTCAAAACACTAACTACCTGAGCTAGACACACAATGAAGATAGACAGCTGTTGAAGTGACTTCAGAAGAAAAAAATGCAGATTGTGAATTCTTTTTCCTCTTTGACAGCTGGATAATTTCCAAGAGGGTGAAAGGAAAGAGGTAAATATAAAGTATAATGGTAACCTCTCCTCAGGGCATAATAGATGATTATTATAGTCAAGAATTCATAGCTGTGTAAGTGTGTGCAGAAGATACACAAGCTGAGCTAAAGATGGAAAGTTAAACCCAGCTTAATGAAGGAAGGCTGTTATCTTGTCCATAAGAGTGCCCAGTTTATGTTCCTCTTGGTGACAACAGGACTTGATTTGACTCACCTGGGAACAGCATTTCCCTGCATCGGAACGAATGCTCGCAAACTCCATTTTCTGTCAAAGCATGGTATTCCAGTAATGGTTTGGTTTGGAAACAAAGTGTCAACACTTCTTGGCCCAGTATGATTGCCCATTTGTTCATCTGCCCAGGGAGCACAGCAAGGGCTAGGGATCCTTGGTTGCCAGACTTCAGGCTGCAGCAAGGGCAGGATGCCCAGCACACAAATATGTGAAGGTTATCAGTAAAACTGTGGATTACCAACTCCTTAGTTGACAAAAAGCATTGCTGCCAATTGTCAGAAAGCTAAAATTACAAACATCCTGGTAATTAGAGGCTGACCAGCTGAGATGGCTAAGACTGTAATATTCTGAATTAGCAAGGGATTGAATGGAATTTGACTAATTAGAATGTAAGCACTATACTCAGAGAACACATGTCCACTAAAGTGAACATGGTTGAGATGTAGGGTTTCAAAATTCTATAGATACAAAGACAAAAGGCTTGTTCTGATAAACCGCAAGGGATATTTGCACTGAATCAAGACAAGGTTAAGAGGCAACTGCTTCCATGTAAGAACATAAGTATCCTTAACTCAAACTGCATTAAAATGCAGCTTTTTATGCTACATCTGAATATTTACATGACATCCAGACTGGTGGCCAAAGGGTTCTTTGCAAAAACAAGAAGTTTTTTCTTCTGTAACAGTAAATTGAAAATTTTTCATCTTTAACAGCCCTGCAGCAGTCATGTGTTGCAATTATAAAACAGTTCCTTAATTTATTGTCTGTGTATCTGTTCTTCTACTATGCTAGAATTTTGAAACCTAGAGTATTAAACCTAAATTAACAGTTGCACCTTTCAAGTTCTTTGAAACAAGCTGCTGTAAGGAGACCTGATCTAAGATGAGCATACAAATTGTCATGAAGTCCCTCTTAGCCTGTCTCTGATAACTGCCAAGAATACAGGCTTAAGTAAAAGAACAGATACACAGTAAGAACAGCTTTGTGTTGAACATGAATAGTGTGTTCCTTCTGGTGTATCCTTTCAGATTCCTGCTGTAAGTAGCCTGAATCACAAATTGCATCTAAGGCATTAATATCCAACCTAAGACATATTCTTCATTAATTTAATTATAGTTTCACCTTATGTGTATGAACAATCTCCTAATCACACATACTGGATGAAAGCAACACTTTTTCTTTGATCAATATAGATCTGTTGCCTGATATTTCAACCATTTTATCCCCAATCCCTCTAATGCAAGAAACTTAGAGAAATCTTTCTGCCTCACCATCATGCCATTCACAATTTTCAAGATCACTATTGTGTCCCTTTTCCAAGATGAATAGCCACCATCTTTTCTCTTTGCCCATTCAAAATATTTTCCTAGTCTCTGATAAAACTTGTTGATCTCCCAGGCAGTTTTGTACCGCCCTCTCTATAGTAGGTCCCAGAACTTCTCCAAAACTTTTCTGTGTCCAGCTCAAAATACCACACTAAGGTAAGGATATCTTTTATGAACTGCTCTAATGATTTCAAGTTAAATTATATGTCAATTTTTATGTGACAATGTTTTGGAAATATATAGGTACTTGCAGTATTCACAATAAAGATGCACACCTTTATTGTGAATAAGTCATGTATTTCTTCTCAAATGCTACCTAAATACATAGCATTACATCTGCAAGAATACATGTTGATACCTTGCTTTTGTTGACTTCTAATCACTGAGTTATATTTTTAGAATTTTTTTCATGGTGTTTCTTTTCAAAGTGGCAAAAGTTCATTTAAAGCACTTCGCTATATAATTGTTCTTAGATGTTTAGGGACAGTTCTGTTTACATCACTTTGCACTTATCATCACTCAACTGAATCTTTGTTTTTATTGTCTAGTCACTCAGTGTTTTGGAATTCCTCTGCAAATCTTCAGTTGCAATTTTAGCTACCTTGGGTAGTTGAAAGTGTAGACACCTCCCTATTACTCTTTTGACTTATCAGTTTTTTCTGCTCATTTATTACTGTGTTAAATATCATGTCCCACTGGCACATAGAGAAGAAAATCTATTTAAACAAGCCCAATTGTTGAAATCAAACAATAACCTGACAATCAAACAGTAATAATGATTATTATTCATACTGCTATAGTATTTTTTATTTTTGTGTACATTTTCATTAAGAAAATTAAGGAAGCATTTCAGAATTTTTTCTAAGATTTTCCTTCTGTTAATACTGCGTATGACTTAAATGGCTGTTTTCAGATGCTGCTGTCATATGCTTTCTACAAAAATGCATATTCAGTATTACAAACTGAATTTTCTGGAGATTAAAGTCAAATCAACTGCATGAATAAAGCAAGAGCTGTAGCTCTTTAAATTTTCCTAATATTTATAACATAATATTTAATATCCATTTATATGTCTGACAATCAAATGATTTTTCCATTTTTATTAAGGATGAACACTTTTATCTCACAAAATTTCCTATGTTCTGAGATATAAACATTGAATGAGTATGACAGGTAATATCATAAATTATTACTCAATCAGATATCAGATCTATGAAAGGATACACTATGGTCAATAAAATTTGTACGAGATTTTTTGTAGGTTTTTTTTTTTTTTTTGGTTTATTTATTCTGTTTCTGTTCCTACTTGTCCTTGACTAAGATTTCCCTTGCACAAAGGTGCCTCTGTGCTTACCAAAGAAGGGAATCGAACTGTATGTTCAATGACTCTTGCTATCAAGATCTCTTCAGCTTGACAGCAAGTACCTAAAGGAACTGGAGTGTTCATGATTTTTCCACAATCATTTGTTTAGTAGAAACTGCCAACTCCCCGTCTATCAGCATGACTTCCTTGTCACCTGACAGAACTGAGGAATTATCTTCCTTGCAGCTTTAGATTTCCATGCCCCATGGCCAGTATGGTGAAATGTCAGGAGTAACTGCCATCCAAATACAATGCCTTCATTTCAAAACAACTCTTTTCAGCCATCCTTTGCAAACACATTTTCCTGTCTTACCTTATCCTGCCCAGAAAAAGCAGTTTTAGCAGTTACTTTATGTAAGTAACTCTGACCACATAAAGAAGAGTAATTACCCAGACCACTGAGAGAATGTAATGTCTTCTTATTTCAGTTGTTTAAATACTGTTTGAAAGTGTAGGCAGCAGCAACAACAAAAGAGACACAGTTTACTACCTTTCTTTGCTATTTTTTTTAAACTGTTGCAAATCCAAAGATATACTGTAGGATCTGGCCAAGTATGTATCACCTCTAGTCATTTCCTGGATGATTATTTCTTAATTCCTTTAGATTTTAACACTGATCATCATTTGTCTTAGCCTAATGTTTAACTGCTTACAAAATATACAGAGACAGCTATAATTACAGCATTTAGTCTAACTTTCAGTTTGTATGTGAAATAGGCACGGGGTCTAAACTTCTACAAATTCATACTTGCATTTTGGAAGGGGAGATTACACTTTCTAAACACAAAACGCGTAGACAATATTGGGAAAAGTCAGAAGGGAGAGAGGTGATTTTGCTACTTTTAGAAATCACTATTTTAAGATGCAATCTAGAATTTTTAGTTGGAAATTTTATTCAGAGTATTGATAAACTTCCTAAAAACATCACAAATTGACAGATTTGGCAAGAAATTATAGTCATACTGCAAATTTAGGAGGGCCTATGTTAGTAGAAGAGTGCAATATTATAACAAATATTGTTAGCATTCTGGGACACCCAGTTTGTGCCCTAATTCAATGTATATTTTTAGTTAAAGGACAGAATTTTATAACATAATTTCTTTCTCTATTAAAGACTCTCTTAGACTATTCACCAATGGGATGTAAGCCTAGACTTAAGTATCCTTTCCCAATATCTCCTTGGATTATAATTTGTAGGCTTCCCAGAGCCAAAACTCATTTGCATTAAATGAAGACGTGTTGAGTTAATAAAAATGCTTTTTACTTTTGTGTAGACTACCTGGCTCCTAAGTGCTCTCTAAGCTTTATAATATATACCTGTCTATGGGGATGGTACTTGAATATGCTGCTGCCCATCCAAATAAGGGTCTAGCTTTTAGTCACACCCCGAGTTGGGAGCAGCTGAAGATCATTAGGAGAACAAATGTCAAACAAAGGTAAGAATTGTCCTTAATGTGTGAGAAGAAAGATAGGAGGCTGCCATGTCTGCTCCACATAGAGATTCCTTAGGGTCCTAAGGGGAATGTATAGAATGTCTTCTTCTTTCTCACATTCATTCAATCCAGTGAGCCTCATGCTCTCAAAAGATACAATAAATATACATCTATACATTCTTAAGGAAGGACATGCACAGTCCTTCCTTAAGAAGAGAGGCATGCCCCATTTGTTCCTCATCTTTGTTTCCAGCTAAGAACATCACAGCCTTCTCCAGGTTCCTCCTAATCTCTACAGAAATGCATTCATCATAACATTTTTCACTTTTTCCTGCCCTTTGGGAGGATGACTCCCCTATCTCTACTTCCATCTGTGGATACCCAGAAACACAGACATCACCTTGAAACAACTTACCTCAAGGAGCTTCCAGATCTTTTTCTTTTACTCTTAGAAAGGTAGAAAATCCTACTCTCCTCCATTGATGAAAAAATGAAAACCTAGTTCTGTCCTTCAGAGGTCAACCAGTGTGATAGAGCAGAGTTTTAAAACCCAGCCCCATGCCAAAGGAAGGCTGGAGCTGCTCATCTGCTAATGATGATTCTGGATATATTAGGCTGTAAAACCTCATCTAGTTGTCTGGGTGTCAATTGCTTAGTTAAACCACATTGCCCATAAACTCACTCAGGTAGTCTTCAGCTTTGTTCAACTGATAACTCTCCGTTTTCTTTCTTCACATGTATCAAAATTAAAAAGTACGTGTTTTGTTGGGTTTTGTTTACTTTCTGGTGGGCCTCCTATTTTGAGTTCATTAGATCATCAGGCTGAATTGAGAACCAAGACAGACTTCTCAGTGCATCCTGGATTTTGTCTCCTCCATGCAGTGTGACATTGTAGCCCATGTGGAGGGCTGCATAATCTGACACAGAACATTTTGCTAAAATTAGCACACCTGCTGGGCATTAACCACACAGAGTAAATCCAATAGTACTACACGGGTATATGACATGACAGACTTTGGTCTAGGAATCTTATGGTGTTTATATAAGTGAAATATTGTATTACATTTTTCAGCTTCCAAAACCCAGTTTGAAATCTGATATTGTAATATATGATACAGAGGTTTGGAGAACAGTAGGGCTGCAGTCTCATCTGACCAGCCAATTCTGTTTCTCCTCTTCTGGATGTTCCTGGTTTTATAAGGTAATGTATCACAATGAGAGTGTCAACTGCATCATGTTACAGCTGTGCTAAATCCTTCTTTACACAAAGATGTCCATTATGGTGTCCTGATACTAGCAGGCTGAGTTATGAGCTGGACATGGAGTGTTGTGGAGTGCTGAAGCAGCTTGGCAGCCAGCCAGGGACATGGTATAGCAGAGTGTGCTTGGTGGAGTGCAGCAGATGACAGCCCATTGCTGGAAATTGCAGTTCTCCTGTGCTGTGCTGTTATGATAGGGTGAAATGACTTGGCAAGTGGTGGCTATGATTTTATGGTACAATTGAACTGCAGTATGAAGCAGGATAAAATTGCTTAACAGCTTTAGTTTGTCAGGATTTGACTTAAACTATTTTTTTTCTAGTAATGAACTAGGTCAGAGTTGTGTGGTTCAGTACTCCAGGAATGTGGCCATTTTCTTCTTCAGTTATGAGTCTAGAGGTGCCTGGGTATTTTTAGTTTGCTTTTGCTTGTTTTTAATTTGAAGAAATAGCATGAATTTAGAGTAGATATTATCATGGGACTGTCTAGCACATGATATTTTAGTTCAGGAGAAAGAATATTACTGTTCACACAATTTCTATCTGTGTCTTTAGTGGGCTTTCTGCACTTAATGCTGACTCCTCCCTAGGTTATTGCTCTACATATGGACATGTCCTAATGAAGTAGCAAGGCTCCACTGATCATTTCATACAAATGCATCTTACTGGATCACAGTTGGCAATTCCATTGATGAATTCCTGGAATTGCTATTTGGGGTTAAACCATGACAACAGGGAAAAAAAATCTCACATAAATCCTAAGAGCTGTGGAAGAACAAGACCCTCATATGGTTCAGAGCTTCTTGCCCTTTTCTTTATTATACTATTTTGCAATTAAAAACTATTGATCCTGCTTATATGGAAGAAATATTTTCCTGAATGTAGATGAAGTTTAAGGAGATGATGTTTTGCAGGGCTTATGGTTGACTTTTTTTAGATTGTTTCTCTCTATGTTTGTTTCATTAAAAAGGATTTAAAGAAAACCACTATAATAGACAATTATTTACATATTAGAGAATTCCCTTAGCTGTGGAACCTGTCTGTATGCCGTAATGCAGAAAGGAACAAGAAATTAAATATGAGAGAGCAGTTGTAGAAAGAAGAAAGTTTTTTTCCAAGTAGGAGAGATTTAGTTCTTTAGTCACTAAAAGCAAAACTATCATTCAATATGTGGATTTTGGAGTTTTTCTGTCTAATATTCTCAATAGCAAGTTGTCACTGGGCTCTTCACCAAATATCTCTACAGTCTAACCCACAATAAAATATTTAACTAGTCTTGTCTAAAGATAGCAAAAGCATGGGCTATGCTACTAAGTTTCACATCTGAAAAGATATGAAAAGAGCATGGTATTTCACAATAAGAACTTTAGACTTCATCATTTTTATTTGTGAAAGTTTCCATTAGATTTTCTCAAAACACCTTGAAATGCAGGAAAGCATAATTTTTATTTTTTTTATTGTTCAAGTGTCTGGCAAATGTTCTACATTAGGAAGACTGCCAAAATACCCACATGCCATCATTATCTTCTCACTTTTTTATCTCCTTCAGACATGAAAAAGCAATTTTCTTTCATCAGTGTCCTGACTGATGTCAGTAGAATATTTAATATAACAGAACGATGCAAAACTGTGCATCATCAAGATGCTACTCATATTTCAACTGACATCTCCACACCAAATCCTAGCAATCTAATATACCCTTAGATTTAAAAAAGATGACAGAAGCTTGAATCTTCCTTAGTGTGAAGAAATAGCCCAACACTAATTTCACTCAGTCTGAGGAGAAAGAATGAAGGAAACAGAGGATGACCCTGTACATGATCACATGTATGACCAGTTTTATGATCCAAACTATCAAAAATACACAGTGGTTCCATAACAGCATAAGCATTAATATTTATGTGACATCAAGAAATCACCTAGCAAAGAGTGGTAATGTACTGCACCTGGAAACCAATAATCATGCTGAGAGAGTCTGTCCTACCATTTTCTGTTTTAACTTTCCCAGAACCATGAAGAAAAATCCAAGTGAAGTGGCTAAAAGTCAACTGACAAAGTAAGACTGACTGATGTCTTCTACCTGGAATTCAGCCTTCAACATGGTTCCACATAACATCCTTATCTCCAGATTGGAGAGACATGGTTTTGAAGGGTGGACTGCCCAGTGGATAAGGAATGTGCTGGATGGATGCAGCCAGAGGTTTGTGGTCAATGGCTCTATATCCAGACGGAGGCTAGTCATAAGTGGTGTCCCTCAGGGTCTTTCTTGAAATAGTGCTCTTTAGTATCTTTATCAATCACAAAGACTTTGAGATTGAGTGCAACATCAACAAGTTTGCAGATGACATGAAGCTGAGCAGTACAGTTGACAAAACAGAGGGACATGGAGACACTTGAGAAGAGGGCCTACAAGAACCTGATGACAAGTGATGTACTCATGTCAATCTCAGACGACATGAGTACAGACTGGGAGAAGAACTCATTGAGGGCAGCCCTGCAGAGAAGGACTTTGGGGTTTTTGTGGATGGAAAGCTGGACAAGAAGAAGAGGAGTTGTTGCTGCTCCCTCCATTGAAGAGTTCAAGGCCAGAGTGGATGGGGTCCTGAGCAACCTGGTCTAATGGGAGTCATCCCTGCCCATGATGCTGGTGGTGGGGGGGGAGTAGGAACTAAATAATCTTTAAGGTCCACTCTGACCCAAGCCTTCCTATGATTCTATAAAAAGTCAGCATTAAAGGTTCAATATTTTTACTGATGACATGGATGAAGGTATTGAGTCCTTCATTGGTAAATTTGCAGATGACACTAAACTGGAATCATGTGTTGATCTGTTGGTGGGTAGGAAGGCTCTGCAGAGAGACCTGGAACAGTTGCATGGATGGGCAGAGTCTAACAAGATGTGGTTCAACAAGTCCAAGTGCTGAGTCCTGCATTTTGGCCACAATAACCCCTGCAGCATTATAGGCTGGGGACGGTGTGGCTGGACAGTGCCCAGGCAGGAAGGGACCTGGGGGTGCTGGTGACAGCCAGCTGAACATGAGCCAGCAGTGTGCCCTGGGGGCCAGGAAGGCCAAGGGCATGCTGGCCTGTGTCAAGAATGGTGTGGCCAGCAGGAGCAGGGAGGTCATTCTCCCCCTGTACTGGGCACTGGTAAGGTCACACCTTGAGTGCTGTGTCCAGTTGTGGGCCCCTCAGTTTGGGAAGGACGTTGAGAGGCTCGAGCACATCCAGAGGGGGCAACGAGGCTGGAGAGGGGCTGGGAACACAAACCCTGTGAGGAACAACTGAGGGAGCTGGGAGTGATTAGCCTGGAGAAAAGGAGACTCAGGGGTGACCTTATCACTCTCTACAACTCCCTGAAAGGAGGCTGCAGTCAGGTGGGGGTTGGTCTCCTTCTCCAGGCAGCAACTGTCAGAACAAGAGGACACAATCTTAAGCTGTGCCAAGGGAAATATAGGTTGGATATTAGGAAAAAGTTTTTTATGGAAAGAGTGATTAAGTACTGGAATGGTCTGCCTGGGGAGGTGGTGGAGTTACCAGCCCTGGATGTGTTTTAAAAAAGACTGGATGTGGCACTCAGTGTCATGGTTTAGTTGAGGTGTTAGGGCATGGGTTGGACTCAATGATCTTGAAGGTCTCTTCCAACAGTCATTCTATGTGATTCTGTGATTCTGTTCCACAAGAAAAATTAAAAAAAAAAAACTTTTTGCTTTTTACAGCACTTATCTTCCAGATCTTATCACGCAAGAACTTGACTACACAAAATAAAATGTAAATATGTTCTCTAAAACTTCCATGTGTATCACTTTATTAAAATGTTTTCTTATTAATAGCTGTTATTTATCTTTCTGGGTACTAAACTGTACTAAATGAATTTTAAAGCTACTTTTAAGCTTCTTCCCATTAAAGATAATGTTTATTGTTAACCATTTGATTTGTGTTTATCTTGTAGTCAAGCAAGACATGTAGTTTTCATTTGCTTCCACTTAGATGTGTTGATTTACACTTTTATGAATTTACCGAATACAGTGGTGTGCTAACGTTCTCCTTTGTTTTATAGTCCCATTTCATAATATTGTACTATTACAGGAACCACCTTCTATGCTGTAATTTCTGTGCATTTTTGTGTTAAAGCTGCTCTGAATTTAGTTGGTAAATTTTAGACATTAAGAATTATATATATGTGAGTATATTAATTTTACATTTTATACCTTCCAAGACAGTCAATTGCCCACAAGTTCTTTGTACCAGTACAGTGGTATCATTCAAAAGCTCATGGAGAATACTGAGCCTCTATTCTGAATATGACACTATGGTACAAACAGGAATGAAACTGGACTTGTAGCTGTCATTTCAGCAATTACACCACAGCGCAGCTTTTGCTTCTTTAAAATTTGCTTGCTAGATCCAAAGAAAGTTTGGACTATAACTGCAGAAGACCTTGAATTTTCCATGGTTTTGGAAAGCTCATCCTACAACTGTAGCATGGAATCCAAGCACACCACTAAGTATTATGCTTACACAGAATCACAGAATCACAGAACATTAAGCTTTGGAAGGGACCTTAAAGATCTCCTCGTTCCAACCCTTCTGCCATGGACAGGGGCACTTCTCACTAGACCCGATGAATACATGCTGTATAAAGAATTATATACATATAAAATATATCCTCATATATAAATAGATTAGCCAAATTGCTGTGTGGTCAGCCAGAATATGTAAGATGTGCCATCTTTAGGCATCAGTGTATATTTATGGTTATCAGAGTAAATAATAGTATCAGACTAACAATAAAAAGACACAAAAAATAACATGGAAAAGTTTTTTCAATATACACTGCTATCCTGGTAGTAATGGTTTATATATATTTTTTTTTCCTTTTAAATAAAACCACGAAATTTTAAATCAAACTATCCACAGCTTCTGTCTTAAAAGAGTTGAAACCAGTGGGGAGTTCTGAGTTTACTGTATTGAAGAAAGTATCTTGTAATATATTGTTGCTTAACTAAAAGAGTAAACTAAAAGCTCTAGTAAATTTTGTTGTTGTCAGGAAACCAAAAAAAACCGCAGCATGTGTGGCTTGTGAATTGGCTGATATTGAAAGTAAAAAATACATAGGCATCATAAACAGCCTTTTCTTAATTTTAATTGGCTTTATTCTATTTGAAATTGTGTACACAGTTCCTATTAAAATACATAGCACAGGATGAAACCAAATGTTGTCACAAAAATAATGCAGTATTTTATTATTTAATTCATGGATCAGACCGTAACACCTCATTCATAGATCCATCAAAGAACTGTTTGCTCATGGGAAAGATTTTTCTGAAGAGGGATCTATTACAGCAACACAGTCATTTTGAATTTATATTTTTTGATTACACAAAGTCAGGAACAATAAAATATTTTGCCTAAATGCTTAATGAATTTAATAAAGCATTGTGATATTAGTCCCCTAAAGTGCTTTCCAGTATTTTTCTTATTTTTATTCCTGCATAAAGGTTGAGGAGTTTATCTAAAAGAACCCTCTTTATTTTAAATTTTTGTTCCTCCTGGAACTAAAGGAGAGTGATAGCCTCAATATTAGGTTTAGTGCACAGAGAAAGAAACAGAGCTTGACACTAGTAGATTAACATACTCTTTATTCAGAAAAAGGAAATTGCCTTAGGAAGGATTTAAAACTTAATAAATCAGTATCAAGAATAAAGCAGAACCTGTTATTGTTGTGCCACAAAGCTTCTTAAGGGTATACTGATGTATTTCTACTGTCTACATGCAAAAAAATGTAAGCATAAATGGTGATTATAATAGCAGAGAAACACTTTTTCTTGAATATTCAAATAGATAGTTTTAACCAGGAATCTGTCGGCATCTATTTCCAATCATCTCATGGAAACCTAACTGTGACAGATGGCATCCAGCCTGCTTGATGTGACTTTTACCTGCTGTATATTCACTGATGATTTAAATCTCTGATTCCTATCTCCATATGCTTCTACGTACATATCTTAGCCTATCTATCCTTATCTTGAATTCTACTGCATGTAAAAACCTACTCTTCTGGCGTGATAATGATGGCATAGTGCAAGTATTTTATACTAGGACATTTTGTTTCTTACTTTTTCTTAAAAAAATTTATTTCTAGGCAGAATCTATCCAAAAAAAGGACATTTCAGTTCTTCTAGGTCAACATCTCTCATCCCTCTGGACCCTCTCAGAAGAATCCTTGGCACAGTTACAGCATTCAGTCCATTTCTTTTTGACCTATTCCATTTTTCCACTTTCTCATTTTCTTGATGGAATTTGAATTCCTTTTCTTTCCTTTTTGGACAGACTGTTTTCATTTGCCTCTCACTTGATATTCTGCTACAGCAACTAAGTCTTCCCTTTCTCCATCTACACATTCTCCTACTCATTACCATGTTGTTGGTGTTCAGCATTCCTCCCTCACCTCACACACGTGGAGGTGTTATCTCTTATTCGCCTCCTTCGATTGCAACAGCGATGAAAGTGCTACAGCAGGAAGGATGCCAGCATTTTAACTACTGTGTTGTCTAAACCTGAGCAGATGGTTTTCTAATCTCCTAGGAAGGGGAGCCTCAAATGTGTGATAGTTAAATTCTTTGAGGTGAATTTGTAGAAAAATGGAGGGTTCTGAAATACATGGTGCACGGTGGGCAATGTTTTGAGAGGAAGCTGAGAGATACTTTTACTTTGGTTCTTCTCTTTCTTTGGAGCATCACTCTAAAATTTAGCCATTGCAAGGTGAGGCTTTGGCCATTTGAATTTCACATAAACCTGACTATTGTATGTCCAGGATGAACAGCACTTCATCCTTCCTACTTAAACTCACAGAAGGTTTCCTCAGTAAATAGTGTCCATCTCCCAATGTCACTGGTGCATAAACTCTCTCCTAGGGCTCCTCTCATCAAAGACTGCTTTTGACATAACATGGTTGTATAATCTTGCCTCAAACTTCTGAGAAAAATGCTAAGTTGTGAGAAAAGAGCTGTGAAAAAGTACTGAGCTAGAAAAGAAGGGTAAAATGACAGACAGAGGTAAGTTTGCTGAGACAGGGTGTGTTGGCATCTCTATGATTCCAAGACAAAAACACTGACATGAGAAGGCACAAAGATGGCATATCAGCATTGGAGGCTGTCTGGCCAGCACAGACTTGCTGAATGATTTACAGGGGATTGTAAGCATATTTACATTTATTCTCCTTTCCTTTTTTCTTGGTATTCTTTTTCGTCCACATTTTCTGTTGTACGTAATAGCAAAACAGAACTGTCTTATACTCTTCCAATGTGTATATCCTTCCTTCCTTTGTTCATGGTAAAAGTTGTCCAAACACAGTGACACTGAGAAGGCAAGTTACAGACATCAGCTGAGCAGAGGCATCAGCCCATCAGTCAAGCCAAAATGTCAGGTGATGATTAACCATGAAGATTTACATAATAGCTACTGAGTAGGAAGCTTCTCCCTTGAAATAAACATCACTGAGAAAAATTTGGGCCATAAAAATTCTTAACATATGTAAATGTAGAGCTGAACACTTCACTATCATTCTTCTCTCAGTGATCACTAGACCACTATGCCATTAGTACAGAAAAGAGAATGTTGCACTAACAAAGCCAAGAAAAAAAAAAAAATTACTCTGTCAATTCCATTAAATGACTGATATGGACCCTCCTTGCCCCAGTCTATCAAAAAATACTGATGCATATATATAGAAAGGAAAATACATTCTCCTGTTGCAAGCATATTGTACCTTAATGATAAGACTCTGGATTCAGAAATTTCTAGGCAGATATTTCTCCCTCCTATATTTGATATCCCATCATCCATGATGATTCAGGTAGCCGCTTTCATCCACAAGTCCACAAAGAAATCTTCTCTCAGTAGCAAGGACAGAACTCTGCTTCATTCAAATTTTAAGTCAGGTGAACACATAGATCTATGAACTACTAAGTATTTGATCAATCCTTATTTAAGTATATTTTAAATAATGAAGATTTGGGAAAAGCAGTATTGCACAATGACTGGGACAGCTTTCTGTAGCATACACTTGCTAGCATTTTTCTTTTAGCACTCTTCTTTTTATAATTTAGAAATGCTCTTTTTTGGGGTAGCCAGATGTGACAAAACCTTTTGCATTTTAGAAGACAAATGTACCCAAATGAACATATGTGACTAAAAAAACCAAAAAAAAACCCCAAACCAAAAAAGCAAATGCATGGGTCCATTTTGAATCCCAGATCAATATCTACAAAACCTGGAAAATAACCAGTTAAGACTGAACTCAAATTTTACTCCTTGTATCAAATAGTATTTCCATGAGGTTGTTTCTTGAAATTTAAAATTGTAACATAAGAAAAATACTGCTTATTCTATTTACATTTGTTATTAATAAATATGTCATGATCTGACTCTAGAAAGAGACTACACCCATAAAATGGCAAGTTTATTTTGTAACTGTCTGATGGAATTCAGATGATTTTAAGTTGTTCTCTGAATTTGGGACTTAGGTTTGTCCCAATACTCTGAATATTTTAGAATTTATTATATCATAGTATAGATTTTAAATATGAAATTTATATGGCTACATGCAGAAATACGAGTTTCTGGTACAATGTTAATAGGGAATTTTCTAACATTCTAGCATTTTTTAACAAAATTTGAGGCCAAAATACTGGTCAACAGTTTTCATGCTGCATGCTCGTTTCATAATGACTTGTTATTGAAAGAACAAGAGAGAAGGAACATGGAAAGAAGAATAAGAGGGAGAGGTTGTTTGAGAGGGGTTTTTTGTAAGCAGCATTGACTGGAGAGGGGAACTCAAGCAGCTCCTTGGGATGTAAGGTGGAGAGCAGCTATGTGGAAAGATGGCAATGGGGGCAGGGTCTGATCATCAAGAGGTATAGCTTGAGAGGAAAAATACACAGCTGATGCAGTGCAGGAGCAGTGGTTGCAGGGCTTTTAACATAAGAGAATAGATACAACGGAGATCCATAGTGAGGCAGGATTCCTTTTTGGCATTCTTAAAACAAACAAGAAATCCTAATGACACTTTTCCCATGTTCTTAAACACCTTCAAAACCTCCTGAATAAATCATGGTTGTTATTCTGCATCACAGGACTTTTTTAATCTCTACTTTTTAAACGTGAAAAGAAACTTATGCTACTTTAAAGGAATGTTATTCTCTTCTGAAAGTCAAGTACACAAGGCTTATGTAACAACATAATTAAGATTGAACTTACTGCATTAGCTCAGACTCTTTCTGTGTTTATTTATGTGATCTATGTTATTTTCCAGTCATTGGGGTACTGGATATCTTCACAGTCTTTCAGATTCATATCTTCTCATCATTCTCGTGAACCGCTACGCAGCACTAGGCTGTGCCCACTTCTGAGCTCTCCAAGACAGGAGACATGGAACTACGAGAGAAAGTCCTCTAAAGGGCCACAAGGATGCCTGGAGCACCTCTCATATGAGGAAAGGCTGAGGAACATGGAGCTGTTTAGTCTGGAGAAAAGAAGTCTTGGTGGAGGTCTCATAAATATGTATAAATATCCAAGGAAAGGAAGTAAAGAAGATGGAGCCAAGCTCTTTCCAGTGGTGCTCAGTGACAGGACAAAAGGCAATGGGCACAAACTAAAACTCAGGAAGCTCCCTTTGAACATCAGCAAAGACTTTTTATCTGTGAGGGTGAGCAAGCACCAGCAGAGTTTGCCCAGAGAGATAGTGGCATCTTTATGCGCAGAGAAATTAGAAAGCCATCTGGACATGGTTCTGGGCAACTGGCCTTTTCTTAAAGAGTGGCTTGCACCAAGTGACTTCCAGAGGTCCTTTCTAACTTCAACCATCTGTGACTCTGTGTGAGAATAACACCTCATAGTGTTTCTCATTTCTGCATTTAAAAATCTCAGTAGTAAGAATGTGATCCAGACCACTGAAATTCACCAGATCTCTTCCAGTCTGACCCAGAATTTCCCTTAGTAACTACAGCTTACCTATATGTGACCCTCTTCAGTTCATGTAAGAAGGCTGAAACCAGAGTAAGAACTTTTGACCTTAATATTTATGCAATAGGCTTTATATTCCTAGCTTGTAGGAATTAGAAAAAATTGGGTGGGGGTGCTTGCTTTCTTTGTGTTGGGTTTTTGTTTGTTTGGTGTGCCTGTTTGTTTTAATTTCTTGAGCATTACCTTTCCCATTTGGCCTCTGAATTCCCTCTCATCCCTCATGCCCCCAGCTGCTGCGCCCCAGAGCCTCCCCAGCCCCTTGCTGCCACTTCTCACCTGAAGACAGAAGAAGTAGGTAGACCCCAGGGCTCTGTTTGTCTGCTGTTGAGGATAATCCCTTGTCCTAATTCTGTCATGTATGTCATGAGCTCACTATCACTGCTTATTATAAACTGTAGATCTGCATGTAGACTTGTAATGAGAAAGCCTATAACCTAGGTTTGTATAAAGCTGGGCCAATTTTTAGAGACACCGCACTTCAGCAGCTCTCATTGACCTCAGTGATGGCTCTTTTGTTAAAAGGTGTGCACAACACACTTTTAAAGCCAAACACACAAGAGGACATTTAAAAAGATGAATAGCCTTAAAATACACAGCAAAATAACTAAAAAAGAATTACACTATTACCAACTGATTTAAACTTCATTTTTGAAATAAAATTTGTGCTTAGAAGTTAAGCAGTGAGTGTATAAAAACTTAATTATCATAGACATAACACATACAAATAAACATGTATTTACATGTATGTGATTCCATCAATCTACCTTTACCAAAGTAAGCTGTCTCCAGTACTTGACCTGCTATTTATGATTTTATACCTTGATTAAAATGTGTATGTTCATGCAGCTATGGCATTTTGATATAATCTCTGCTACAATAACAAAGACTGTCTACTACAATTTACCCTAGTTACTTGCCACATTTTTGAAATAGCAGATATTTAGGGCTGACTAGCTCTGAATTGCCTGTTGAAGCAACACTAAGTATGAAACCCACAATCTTAATTTAGGTCCCCAAGCTAGATGCCAGAAGTTAGATGGTGTGAATACCCCCTTCAGAGAACAAACCATAAAAGGGAACAGCAGCTATGTATAGAATGAAGAGAAGACTAATATAAATGTCCTGAACAAAAATGCTCTTTGTCTATATTTGGCAAGAGAAAGCTTGTTCCAGGGAGTTGCTCACGCACTGCAACTCCAGTGAGAGCTTCAGGAGAAGCTCTGCTCCTCCCAGCACTGGGCCTTAATAGACTGAGCATTTCTATCTGCTGCTGTGCTGCACCTTGCCTGATCTCAAGCAGAGCTATTACAAGAGCAGGGATTACACATCATTTCCCTCTACAGTACTTTGAATTATTTAATCAACGTGCTTTATTCCACAAGCTGTTCCAGCCATGCTTGTGAGGGTTTAAATCAGAAGATTGCGCCGTTACACGAGCAATCCTTGGAGGGACAAAGAGCCCGGGTGTCTTCTCAGTCAGAAAAATGCCATATTCTGCTTAGAGCTATTGCACAAATGATGGTTCCTGGTCTGACATCTGACATATTATTCTAATATTCTCCCAAGTTTCATTGTGATGTCACGTTGATTTACATACTGCTGTTAGTAAATTTTGGAAAAGCTCACTTCCTGCTGGCAGGTACAGGAAAAGAAGAACCAACTACAGCTGATACTAGGCATCTGTCATTACAACTGTCAGGAAGATAAATGCAACAGAGTTTTACTGGCCAGACAAAATTTCCCAGAATTTTTAGCTTCTATGCTGTGTCTCGACATTATTATTGATGTTAAAATGGAAACTTCAGTTATGAAAATGAAATGGGATTTTCGAAGTAAAACAATTGTAAAAAAGGATGTACACCTTTTTCTTATTCTAACAGTATCATTACAGTCTTTCTCTTTCACCGTCAACATTAGTGACCGTTTTCAATTTTTAATTCTACAGCCCATACTACTACTTATAAAAGTCGAAGAGTATTTCAATAGTAAAAGTAGCATATTTTTATCTTTAAAAAATATTTTTAATTCCACTATATTATTTACTCTACTTAAAATGATTTCTTTTAAAACTGACATATTTACCCTAAGTTAATTAGTGCTTTCTGATGTTCAGCAATTTCAATTGTTTAACAAACAAACCTTACCATGTCTTTCAACATACATTTTCAAGGCAAGAACCCAGTTTAAAGGGGAGACACAGAAACTACAAACAAGCTTGTAATGGTGATTTAAAGCCAATTTTTTTCAACATTAGACCTAAAATTTCAGGACAGGACCCTATTATTTGGGCTCAGTTGAGATTTTCAATTTTAAAGTAGCTTTCAATTCAACATTTAGGAACTGTTGCCAAAGGACCTCTTTAACTAAATCAGAGGTCATATATAAAGCCATTTGATTTGGAAGATTTATCTAAAAGGAGTGTAACCTTTGAATTGGTCGGAATCCCTTGAAAGAGAAAATAATAAATGCAATAAGGCAGAGGTCCATAAATGGTGCGTGCATTTTTGGACTGAGTTAAGAAACAAATGACTTGTAATCCTGACTAATCAGAGGAAATCAAGGAAACAACCAGATCTGTGAGGAGGATGAGCCATAGTTTCCTTGTTGTGCTGGCAATATACTTAGGATTTTCAGCCAGCAGCAGCAGTTCACATCAGTATCATAGGCACTGCTATTTAGTCCCATATTTGTCATTGCCTTCCTCCAAGATATTAAGAAAACTACTTAAGTTCTCTCACTCTTGGCATCCCCTCATGTAAAATGAGTTGATATTTATAAATATCTCTCTAATGTCAGGAGAATATTTTTGTAAAATATTCTGAGATCCAATTAAATAAAGTTCTAAAAATGTTTTATTGTATATCAGTATACAGAGAGAAGTTTCAGAGATCTTATTTGCAGAGTTTGATAAAGGTTTATCTTAAGACAAAGGCTGTATCTGGTTTCTATATTGTGTATTGTTGATGTTTATAAGAAATGCCAATTTGAATGCTTCCAGGAAAGTATCACCCTCTGGACCAAGTTAATCTCTAACCATTCACCCTGAGAAGAGGATCTTCATTCTGTGTCTCCTATTTCTCAGGAAAACATTTCTTTTAAAATTAAATCAGATTATTTTTTTCTTGTAAATAAAATATTTAAGATGTACAGGATTTCTCAAAGCATGATAAGATTTCAGCATCAAGGAATTAAACTATGTGGAATATTTTTTTTCTTTCCTTAATGATGTCCAACAAAATGAAATGTTCACCCCTATCTGGTCTTCAACACCATCTTCTAGGTTTTTCAGGTATTAGCTTTAGAAATTGTTTTCTGTGATGGTCTCTTGGCCAAGATACAGGTTTTCATAAATTCCTAGTTCATAAACCCAAAACAATCTCAGCAATCATTACTGCTTACATAATACAGATTTCAGGGCTTCCCTGAGGTTAGTTCTTGTCCAAATGTGGTTCAGATCAAATGATTGTTACCTACAACCTCAGTACTGTCACGAACAATTTTACTTTAGGTTTTATCTTATAAAGAGAATACATTAAGCTTTCTCAGTCTTTTAACATATATTTTGCTTTTCACTTGCTTAAACACTTTATGAAATTTCTCTGTACTCTTTCTGTATTAATATTCTTCATGTAGTTTTCAAATGGTTACAAGATCACTGGGGAATTCTATCAACACTAAAGACTTAAGCAATGGAAAGACTTTACCTATGGATTGATACAGGTTGGTGCATTAAGTCTGAGAACTTTATTTGGATTTTGTCACTTTACTTTTTATAAAGTGTACAATTTATTTCAATGTTTATCAGTATTCTGATTTCTGTGTCAAATGAAAACTTTTTTCATATATGTATTTTTGTGTATATATTTATTCACAATATACTAAATGAAAGGAGACTGACCTCCTCAGAATAACAGAAGATTCCTTCTATAGTTTGAGATGTAGATGATGATTTTGTTGTCTAGCTAGTATTTAGCCCTTTTGATTTATTAGTAAATTTTTATTTCTCCATTTTTCACATAAAAATAAATAACAATGCTAAATCTTTGTCTTACATTATTTTCAATATAAAGTATGAACAACATTCATCAAAGTAAATTTTCTTCTTATTAAAATGAAACTATGTTTGAAGGGAATAATTTTTCTTTTCTCTTTCTGATTGTCTTCTATTATACTAATCTTGGCTAATACTTTCTTCATTGAGGTCCATTTATTGTTGTATCACTTTTCCCGTAAGTTTATACTTCCCAGCTTGGCTTATTTACTCTCCTTAGATAATGATATAACAGCAATTATAGAATTTCTCTAGTTGTTCCAAGAAAAATAAAAAATCACTACCAATAATCTAAAGAGATCCTTGATTTCCAGGCTCTTAGGTGCAAGGTAACTACAGATGGTAACTTGAAATTGTTTAACTTCAGTAGCTTCTGTTTAACCTCTACTTACAATTGAAGCAGAAAATGCTTTTCCTTAATCTGTGCTGTAACAAGAGCATTTGGCTTTTTCCCCCAAACAGAAATACTTATTGAACTGCTTTTTTTCTTCTTCTTGAGACTTATTACTATGCTAAATAATTTCCATTTTGAGTGATGTGCACTCTAAAATCATACCTGTAACATAATTAAACTACAGTCCTGAGTTATTTGTGTTAATTCATGAAGTCATGAAAACCAGTTTCAGATATTTTGAATCAAACCCATGAAGCTCTGTGCATCTTTGTGAAGTAATGAATATTCTCTGCATGACAGATGATCCTAATTGATAATCAGTATCCCAGCAATCAATATTGCTAGGAAATTAAGAAGTCTTAAATAAGTTTGTTTATGGATGCACATGCACACACACAACACATGCCCAGTGTTTCCTTTTATACCTGTGACTGACAGAAACTGAGCCCTCACCTAAAAATATCTTTCAAAAGACTTCAAAGCTTAGAAGTTTTTACAAGAAGTACAGAGATGTCCCCATTTTCCTTCCATTTGCGGGGGAGATGTGAATAATTAAAGTTCAATTCTTAGGTGTATAGCGCCTAATGCAAACATTCATAGTTATTATTTTGATTTTATAGTAGTATTGCATTTGCAATAGATACATGCAAAGGATTACATGAAGTGCAGGGCTCTAGAGATATTGGAATATGAAAACAAAATTATTCTAATCAGGATATGTAGGAAGCATCAACACATTTATAATATCAAAGAAGCACCCGAAATTAACTTGAAATGAGAACAAAATAAGAAACAGACAACTTCCAAATGTCTCTAGGAAACACAATACCCTGCAATTTAGAAGAAAACTAGGATAGATAACAATAGCTAGAAGCCAGAATGGTTAAGGATGCACCTGTGCAAAGAGTTTTTTTCAGGTTGCTAAATATAGGAGATACATTCATGCTTGATATAATAAAAGATCAGACCTTTTACTTCAAAGAATCTAAGAGGTATAAATAGGAAGATAGGAAAAACAGTGTGTGTGTGTGTACATGTGGTTTCAGCTGATGAAGATGCAAGTCCTTCTGACGCACAAGGGGATAAACCTCTAACAGGCTGCAGTGCTCAGAGGAAGGAACTCTGGAACTCCATGTGTCTAGTGCAGGATGCCATGTGTATCTACTTTCTTTAATGGCATGGTTGTATATATATAATCTGTGTGCTGTCTAGATGAACAGATAGCCTATGCTTAGGGCAGATGTGACTTCACAGGTTTATTATTTTATATTGTCTTGATAGAATCCTTTTTAATGAGGAAATAAGACTGTTACTGGAAAATTCTTTAAAATCCATTTATCCAGATAAAATTTATATCAGGCATCTACATCTGGACTGTCTAAACTACATCAAAACTGTAGTTTTGTGAAAAGATGTTTTGATGCCATACTGCTCTGTGAGCAGTGATGAGATCAGCACAGGATCTTAAAAAAACCTTGAAGTTCAAGCCCTTATCCTGTGTCTTTTTTGCTCAAGTCTGCTTGTAATGGTGTATTTATTCCTTAGCAGAAATTTAGAATAGGGCACACTCAGATATACATGATCTTCATAAACAGGTAAAACATGCTCAATTTTCAAAACACTTCATTCCCTTTCATAATTTTAAAAAGCATTTAAGATGTGCCCAAAAGAAGGAGTAATTTGCAGAAAATCACTCAGGAAGCCTCCCCTGAAGGAGGCTGCTGCTGCAGATCCTATCTAGGTGACTGAAAGCAGCTAGCTGTGGATTAGACGAAGTCAGCAGGGAATATGCATTGGCAGTGCCTGAGTGGAGGGTGACCTTTGGCTGCCCCTATGATCCCAAAGCTGCAGTTCAATTTTCCATTTCAGCTTTACCCAGTGAGCAAGGTCAGCCTATACTGCCTGTGACAGATTGATATCTTAGATGCATGGACATTTCAGGGGGTGCACAGGGTTCCCTTACATAACCCTCCCCTCTCTTTGTGGGAGCTTTCTATTAAATCTTTATTTCTTTATTCTCTTTATTAACCTACTGTTCATTCCTTTTTACTTTATGTATTTTCCAAAGAGAAAATAAAAGCAATATTTTATCAGTGATTTAATGATGTGATATAGCATCTTTTTAATTTATTTTAAAGCTTAAAATCCTCACTGTTGCAGCAAAAGGATGGTGTAAATGAAAGTTAAAATGTTGACTGATGAGGTCGTTATACATCACTTTTGTGTGATATAAAATCGTTGTGCCTGTTTTCTCAAGAGCTGTTTTTTTATGAGACTGAATTACATCATTGCCTCACAGAAAGCCTTTTTCTGCATGATCAGGAGGCACACAGGGTGAGAAAGAGATGACTGTCAGCAGCCAATGGGAGATGCTGCTTCTTAGCATTACTCCATGAGGACATGCTCCTAAGGGCATGTTTAATTTTGAGCATCAGTGGTCCCACTAAAATCTCAAATACTAGTCACAGGATTAGTGCTCTTTTAGGACGTCCTTGTACATTTGGGGGACAATGGCATTTACGAGCAGGTTTCTCTCCCCTTCCTTCTCTCAACCTTCTTTTCCACAGGTTTACAATACATCAAAACCAATATTCTCTAATCAGTTATCTCTGCTCCAAGCAACATAAGCACATCAAAGACAGCAGTTTTGACTCTGCTCCCTTACTGCAGATGTCATTTAGAGTGTACATCCATGTGCATTTAGAGGGACACTGTGCCCATCCCAGAATCACTCTATTAATGCCTTTAAGAAGGTCAAAGACAACTTTGTACATCAGAGTGATGTTTCTGTTCATATATAGTTTTTTCCTTCCAAAACTCAGGTTAACTGGTTAAACAGAAATAAATTCTGTCATTGACAGTGTAGCACGGTATTTTTTAACAACAGCAAAAATAATACTTAAAAGTAAAGGAATTTCATGGTGGAAATGACTGAAGGTTATTCAGTAAAGGTTTGATTGTATCCACAAGGTGCAATTATTTCTTGGATTAGTACGGAGTTCTGGCCTTAAGAAAGAAAAAGGGCCATAGCAAAAGGTTTCAGAGAGAAGAGCTCTGTACCTTCTGCAGAGCTCTACAGCTTCTACAGCTCTAAAGGCTTTTGTACCTTTATCTACAATTAGTTTTTCATCAGCCATGCTACACGGGGTACAAGAAAGGAGACAAAACCACAGCTCCCCCTTCACAGACCAGCAGATCTTGAGAGAGAAGGGGAGGAGAGGGTTGCAAAGTGTACCTGAGGTCTGTGTGCAGAGCCAACTTTTCTGGCAGACAGAAGAGGCAAAGGCAAGGATAAAAAGGTTGTTCGTGTATGACAGCTGTGCCTTTAGAGCTCCAGAACAGCACATGAGCTAATTGCAAACTGTCCTGTGTGGCTAAATTGCACTGTCAGACAAAAAATCCTATTTGGTGGTGTGATATTTATATAAAAAACCAAATTAAAGCTGTTTAAATTGGACATAATACTGAAATTATCTGCTAGAGCTTAAACACTCAGGTATCCCTTCCATCTTAATCAATACACAAGACACACCAAGGTCATGCTTCAGGGGCAGCATACAAATTAGAGCCTGTTACCTTACAGGAAAACCACAAAAGCTGAAGAACATACATATAGAAGATGAATGCTACTACTATCAAAGCACTGCTTAAGGCTTTGAAAATTCTTGACTATGCTGTTAAACTGATAAGGTGGCAACATTAACATTTACATTGGTGAGGTGCATTTGGTGCACCCATTCTCAGCCCATTTCTTCTTACAAAGGGTTCTGGGTTGTGGGACATAGTGGGAACAAGAAACTTACTTTGATTAGGGTGGTGTCTAAGCAGGATCCTACATGAAGAAAATGCAAGAGCTAAGCTTATCCCCTGTTACAAATTAATGACTTTCCTTCAGATCTGAATCAGTCAGCTTGTTCTCAGACACTGTCTCCCCGACACTTCTCTTTTATAAACCTCATAGCTGATGAGTTCTTTTTTCCTCACTGTCCAACCCTGCAACTGCCTTTGTGAAGTCTTTATTCCCTGTCAGCTTTCTAATTCTGGGTGCTGTTGCTTCCTGCAGGTCTGCTTTCTTCTGCTGCTGGCCACCCAGCAGCCCTGAGTCCTAAAGGAGGTGCAGTAAAAATCCCCAGCAAACTATGAGACAACAATACAGAGAGTATCAGATTAAGTAGTGGTGTCTTGGAAAGGATAATGCCTTCCTGTTCTCATAATCATTTTAGTTCCCTCTGTGCAGTAGCATGGACTCCAAGATAAAAAACCAGGCTGATCTTGTACTCCAGGACTTTTCTATGATGCAGATAAAGTTGGTATCTGCTGCTCTAGATGCATGTAACGGGAACCAAGTACAAGTTTGCTCCCTTGAACAACAGCAGTTGGTTTTCTGCAGTGTTAGTTTGCCTGTCCTTCACTGGATAAATGAGTACAGGGGTTCCTCAAACCCTTGCATGCTCTGTGGACTGCCCAGGTTCTGTCTGAAGGACAATATTCAGACAGTCAGTCTAGTCATGCCCACTTGCACTCACACTATTCAGTGTGCTTGGACTTGAAAATGTCAGAGGAGAACATCAGTTCAAGATGCAGCATAGAAATTTTTCCCAGACAGAATTTACAGAATGCTGAGAAACACATTCCCACTCCCTCCCTTTCCATGCCATCCCAGGCAGAAAGCAGCCCCACAGAGCTGTGGGGTATCACTGATCCCATTACTGCTGCTTGGCTCCTTATCTGCCTCTGACAGAATGCATACAGAAATCTTTTGCTTAGTGACTGGTGGAGCTCTGACCACTTTGAGCAACAGTCTTTGAGACTGACAGCCTTCTGTGCCTGAAGGGATCAGAAATATGTCTAGGAAACAATTTGAATCCTAGCTCTGACACTGCTTGCCTGTATGACATTAGACATATCAGCATCTTACCTCAGGGTAGAGTGTAGGTGACTGTGGAAAATAATAATGCATCATCCTAAATCCCCCAGAGACTGGTTCATACATCCTAAGCCAAATTGCCTCAGAGAGAAGACTTAAATCATATTCTAGGGGGTATTAAGCTCCAAGAGATATCAGAGTGTTTATGAGGTCTAAGCTGAGGACTCTTGCCAATTCTATTTTGAGAATAAGCTCTGCTACCTTTCAAGAAAAAGGTTTGGAATGACACAAAAAGCAGCTTTGAGGAGGCCCCTTTTCTTTCCACTCTGCTACTGTTTTTCTGACGAATGATGTGACTCAACCCCAAAAGACTGTACAAGACTGAAGCTTCAAATGAGAGCTATATTGATCAAGGGTGACACACCCACCTAACAGCTCCCAATCATAGTTTGATTTATGCTCCTATGTGCTACTATATATACTATATTCCTATACTCTCTGTCACATACTCAACTATACTTCTATATGTTTTGTTCCTATATGCCATAAAGAAGCTCTACCTGGTTTAGAAGGATTAGGAAAAAGCAACAGCTGTTCTTCCAGCTACATCTATTTCATATTTTTTGAAAAGATTCAGCAAGTGTAAAGATATTCTTATCCTTTAAAAAAGTGTTTTGTCTGTGCTTCTTTCAAGCAGCCCAGGGATAGCAGATCTGATTCTCAGTAGATGAGAAGGATGAAAATTCAAGGAGAACTCTGTTCCATTGAGCATTAGAGGAAGGAAAGAATCTGAGATGTCAAGGATGAGAAAAATACAGAGAGAAAAATTTGAGAGATTAGAGAAGCACAAGACCAGTGGAGAATAGGGCAATGCTTGGAGTGACAACAGTGATGGGAAGACAGTGGGAACCAAAACAACTTTCATGTCCTTCAACCTAACTTTGTGCTCAGAACAGCTGCAAATGGAGATTAAGTTGCTGTGCTTCACTGAGACTGATTGCTATTTATAGACCCATATTTGTCCTAGTTCTGCAGCATTTATGCATTTTTTTCTTACATTAGAACAAACACTAAAACCTGAAAACATTTGCTCTCAATGTACAATGCACCATAGAGAACATATTTGAATTTTAAAAATGGTATTTTAATACTAAGCTTTCAGTTATTTTTAATGATTTCTAGATAGGTAGAGAATATAAAGTTTTAGATTTCATAGTGTAAGAATTATAATTTGTAAAATGTTTTAAAAAGTTGAATTAATTATATCTCATATTTAGGAAGTAAATTTTTGACATAAAGGATTGTGTTGTTTATTTTCACAGAGAAAGCAAGAACTTTAATTTTATTTCTTTTTCAGGTTTTCATCTTGCATCTAGAAATGACCCTCACTATTCAAAAACTTGAAAATTTCAAGGTATTCCTAACATTCCTTAGTTAAATAACTTGACAAATATAACACCTATCAATTTACTCAGTGTCCTAGCTTTCATGGTTTTGTTTTTTGGGTTTTTTTTAATTCAAGATAATTTATGAAATTATTTAACCATATCACATATCAGTTTTTAGTCAGAAACTTTCATTGTTGTAAAAAAATGAATGATGACCTGGTATAGTTTGTTTCAAGAATCAAAACCAGAAGATTGTGCATTCACAAGATAATAATTTAATATCTTAGTGGAAACATTCCAGTAAGAAATGGATGAGCTCAGTTTACCAGTAACCTGAAATAAAATCAAGCAATCATCTTGAAACCTTATAAATGAAAATCTCCAGCTATTCACACAATCAGATTTTAAATAAATTATTTAAGTAAATTTTACCATAGTGAAAAAGAAAAGAAAAATTATCTATAGAAAAAACAAAACTACAAAGAACAGAGATAAGTAACTCAAACTGTGACAGGTAATCTGCATCAATTATTAAGAATGAAATATTGGCTTAAATGTTAGGTAAGTTAAGAAAGGCTGAATTTTGCTGAGAAATGCATTCCAGCACAACAATTTTAGTATCTGAAAGTATTCTAAGGTATTATTCAACTAGAATATGGAGGTGGGACTGGCAGAAAGGAAACACTGGAGCAGTAGGCAGGAGGTGAGAGGGGACAGTGGGAGTGACAAATTTGGGGAAGTAGATGTGAGAATAGCCATGAGTAAATGCAGAAATGTAAGATGCATAGCAGCAATTGAGAGAGCTGCCTTAAGAAGATGAACAAGATATAGTGCTAGGAGAGTTTAGATGAAGGGGTATCTATAATAAATGACAATATGATAAATTAGGAAAAACATGGGTCTTGTTTCCTATTTAGATGATTTATAACCTCAGAAGCCTGAAGGTTCATCTTGTTATTGTTCCAATAAGGGGACAGGGGTGGAAAAGACTTATGCCTTATTATTTGTTCTGCTGTGAGGGAAAATAGCTTTAATCACCAATTTATACCCTCTATTTACAGCAGAAGGTTGTGCTGATTACTTTTGAGGGAAAAAAAAAAAAAAGACATGGTCATCTGGAATGATGCCTAATGATTAAATAATGTAATAAACTATTGACGCATCTTTTCTCATGTAAAGAAGAGGAAAATGAAGTGTTACAATAGCTCATATCAGACATGAGACACAGCCAGCTCTTTGTACCCTATCCATGAAGCACTCAGCTCTCCTGGCTGTGAATGCAGAGCCTTGGCATGCTCCCCACCCTGACTCACCCTTCCAGTTCATCTCAGATGTTATGAGGAAAGAGACATGGTGGGCACAGGAAGAGATAGAAGGACAAGGAATTCAGTGAGACTAGAAGAAAAAATATAGGAGAGACTGAAAAAAAAAAAAGAATGGCATACATCTAAAGAAAAATTATTTAAGCCAATTTAAACAGCATGTCTTGCCATGATAAGAAAAATGTACCCTTGGAAAAACATCTTAAAATCCATCATGACTTTTTTGCATGAGCTTGCAGGACTGTTAAATAAGCCATGTGGTAAATTGTGATGCCTTATTATAATCCTTAATTTCCTCTATGATGTAAGGATATTTATCCCTCTCATCTGTTGTGGTCTTTTTAGTTTGTGAGTACGAGTTCCCTAAGGACTAAAATCGAGGGCCAGATTTCCAGATAGCATAAAATGTTGGAAATGCCTTGACTCCAGCAGAACTTCTGTTTTGATGGCACCACTGATAACTGGTCATGTTTTTTATATACTGCCTAACACTCTGCAGGGTACAACAACAATGACTGTCATCAAGAGTTCAGGAGAAAAAAAAATCTACACTGTGGAGATACGCTATTTTTCCACTCAATATAAAAAAATATATTTTTGCATTCTTGAAAAACAGTGAAAAACATGCAGTAATTTAAACTTGATCTTTATCAATGTTCAGATGTGTGTCTTGAGTAATTTTCCTAGAAGACTTCCATTTAAAAGTCTACTGTCAAAACATTTGATGGTGTTCTGGACTTTATTCTCTGTGAAAAATCCACAGAGATATATTAAAAAAATTCTAGAAAATTTGCATGAAAAGTGTAGTTTAAAATTGCTTTTGTCCTCCCCATGTTATTACAGCATTTTGAAGAACATCTGTGCTTATGTAGTCACATCAACAAAATAATCTTGAGGGGGAAAATAAGCTCCCCAATCATTCCTTATGAAACAGTTATACTTTCATGCTGGTTTTATAACTGGCTCCATAACAAAACCCCATAGAAACACTACTGCAAGGATTGCAGGTCTTTTCAAAACAGTTTATAGGAATGGATGCATTATGCCCTCTTAGCATAGTATGGGATAAAAATCAGGCAGGGAATTGAATATTTTTCCTTAAAAATATTTTTACTCAGAAAGCAAATGCAGAAATTCCATTTTTTAACCCAATTGTACTATAAAAGGCAATCTCATGAAGAAAATAGCCTGTAAGACATTTTACATGTAAGGTATGTTTTATAGTGAATCTATGGTATACAACATGGTAACCTCCCCAAACCCTTAAACAATAAAATAAAAGGATAGAAGATGATGTTTTTCTGCTCTCATATATTAACAGATTTTTAGTTATAATACTAACACAAATAAAGGTCATAGAATGCTAAGATCCATAAAATGCCTTACTGTAACAAACATATTTGAGGCATTTGTATGATTAACATTACATAAAAGTGACCTTCCCTTTAATTTGCTGGTATTATCATTCCCAGTGTGAATGACCTCACTTTGAGATATCTTATTAATTCATAGCATTTTAGAAGACACTCCCTCATTTGCTTCTTAATGTAATTTTTGAGATATTGTAACCCAATCACTGCTATAATAGCTGTAAAGCTTCCTTTATGCATCTATGGGTGACCTATTCACATTGCTTACTCTTGAGAGCAAAATAAACTGACCCTCCTACAGCAATTTTTACTGTAACAAGAATTTTCTACTTTTTTGCCACACCACAACTATTTTAAATAGCCTCAGCACTACATTAGAACATTCCACACCTGAAGGATATAAAGTGAAAGAGACTGTAGAGTACAGTAGAATAAACATGCAGCTATGTAAGTGAACGTGTAATTTTTTTTTATCAAGGTCAAAAACTGAGTAGAAGCAATGTCCTAACTTTTTAAATTGTTGGGTCTTGAAACCGAGTTCTAATATTTACCAACCTATAATTTTATACTGTTTCTCAGCCAATTTAAATGGGAAGTAGACCCTCCACAAAAACCAACCAACCAACCAACCAACCAACCAACCAACCAACCAAAATCTCAAAAATACAACCATAAGTAAAGAGACTCGCAGCTGTTCTTACTTGTACTTCAGATACCTCTCATTCCCCCCCAAAAGTTTACTTTCATTAACCTATTTCTCTACAGAGTAGAGAAGCAATAACTCTGCAGCACAATTTACCTTCCTGAGTAACCTAAAAGGGTATATGGACAGAAGGGGAGACAACTGTGTAGCCGCCTGGAATATGACACAGATTGCCTCTAGCAAAGGAACATAAGGAGCTAATTACCTTGAAGGTGCAAACTAATCAAGGTAGGGTGATAGCCTCTCACATTATTCACATGAATAGCCCAGGTGAGGTTACTGAAAATAGTGAGAAGTTGCTGATAAAATGGACAGTAACGTTTCACAGCTCATGCCCAGAGGGGCCAGCCCTCAGCCCTAAAACCCATTCTGTCTGCCAGACCTCAGTCCTAAAACCCATTCTGTCTTACTGGTCCTAAAGTTCAGATGTCCCATCTAGCATTGCACCTGAGCTGAACCCTGTGTGTAATAAAAAAACCCAAACCAACCCAACATAGGAAATTGTTCTTTCCTCACATGTCTGTGGCATCCTGCTGCTTTTCCAGCTGTTCAGCTGTTCTGAGAAGTAGCAACTGTACCTATGGCTTGAATAAACAAATCTGTAAAGCATGGGTATTGGTTCAGCTGGATTAAACTGTTTACATGATGTAGTCTTTTGCACATACATGTTAAATATTTAGGACAGAAAAGGATCTTGAGCACCTCTCTAATAGGGCTATCTCAGACCCAAAGGGCTTAAACAATAACTCCTTGAAAAAGAGGATTGTTAGTGGACAGCACCTGCTTTGGATAGGCAGGTCTGCATCCTGCATTCCTGGTTTTTTTTGTTTATTTTGGTTTGGTTTTGGGGTTTTTTTGGGGATTTCTAAAAATACATCTACAATAATATAGAAAGATGAGGCTTACAGAAGTTTGGATATTTTTATATTTATATTAGTTTATTTTATATTAGTTTATATTGTAATATAAAAAATGCAGTAAAGCTGAAAAGGGTTTTTTTGTTGTTGTTTATTTTGCAGTTTTGGTAATAAACTAAAAGAAATTATTTTTTTGCAGTTTTAGTAATAAAGCAAAAGGAAATATGTTTTTGCCAAACACTTCTTGTGATGATAAACTTCAATAATGTGAAAAGTCAGAAATTATAGAGTAGAATATGTATGAACATATGTACTCAATATGTATTAATTGTCTGAAAATAAGGAGTAAGGGTTTTTTATGTAACCTGATGTTTATCCAACTCTAAATTTTCAAGTAGATTTAAGAGTTTATGTCAGAGATTTAACTACTTTATGAGAGATGAGGTTGATTGGAGACAACCTTCAGCCATGCCACAGTTCCTTTAAATTTTGATTTATCACTAATAGCCTGATATAAAATCTGTTGTATTCCTGAATACTTCTGTCTTTGTTACTCATTAAGGAAATGTGTACATGCTGTGGAAAAAAAAAAAAACAACAAGTTAACACTGGAAATTTTGTTGTTTATAAAAAGCTAGTATTTTTTAAGAAAACATGGAAACAATGGAAAAATAAACTTTATTTTTTTTATTTGGTTTTATTCACAGCTCTTTTCTGTATACTTTGCAAAAATATTAAATTTAAGAAGCATGGGAATAATAACTTCATCTTTTTCTTTCCTTTAAAACAGGCCAGACTCAGATTATTCTTCAAATGTTAATCACATTTTCAGCTCTGCTTTCATATATTGACGGTTTTAAATTTTGGTGAGACACCATGCACTGTTAAATACCTAAAATATTTTCTTGATTGCCTGAAAACACCTACATCCTGACAGAGGAAAAAGTAGAAATGACACAGAAAAATCCTCATCTGTAATTTGGAACACCTCAGAAACTGTCACAGCTGGGAGATATTGGCTACAGCACTCTCACTGATTTGAGTGCATTTTGAGGGCCATCTTGAGACCACCTGAAAGAGCAGATTTGCAGTGTCAATGATTATGTGATGATTGTGGTGGCAGGCATAGCCAGAGCCTGGTGGGATGCCTGGTGGGATGCCACATGCCTGCACCCACTGGCTTCAGCGAGCAGTTGGAGGCAGCTTGAAGGTGAAGCAGGTGAAGCCCATGGCAGGTCTGAGGCTGGAAAGCCAGTGACTCCCCACAAGGAGGTTTTTAGGCCAGGCAGAACTTTGGGGCTGTCAAGATAATATGTCTCCACAGGCCTCATGAAGTACTGATTGTTCAGTTTTTTAACTGATTGTTAAGTTTGAAGAGCCATACCCAATTCATGGTCAGCTAACCACATCGATTTTCTGTAATTATATGCATAAAAATGGTTATAGAAATTCAAAACAACAGCACTGCATATATAATTTCACATTTCATTATTANCATCGATTTTCTGCAATTATATGCATAAAAATGGTTATAGAAATTCAAAACAACAGCACTGCATATATAATTTCACATTTCATTATTATTAACTTTGTAGAGTTGCTGATTCTTTAAGGGAAAATGTCTTTCTTTGAGATGTAATCTGAAAGGGCCACATTGCTTCATATTCAAAAATGATGCTCATAAAAAGCACTAGTGTGTTTAAAATGAGAGCACAATTTTATATATCTTCTGCTATTTAGATCACTAGACCAAATGTTTGACATGAGTGCGCATTTATAGCTTAGTGCTTTTACTAATAAGAAAGTTATGTGTTTCAATGTATTTTTTGTGGTACTAGTGAACATTTAGTGAAGTATATGTTTGTTAACTTCAGTTTATCATTTATTTGATTCACACCGTATTGTTAGATTCTAGCGTGTGGGAGAACACGTAAACATCCAGCAGATGGTTTTGTTCCACAGTCCAACTCTGTACTCCTTTCACATGCTACAACATAGCTCTGCATGTGTCTCAGCACAAAATTCTGATCCACAAACAACAGAGTTTTGCTATAGAGTCTGATAGGACCATATTTTCCAGTAAGACAGAACAGGAAATAAATTTGATGATGTGGGAGAGGAAAAAAAAAAAGACAAGAAAAGAACTAATAGCAGATTTGTGATGGACTATACACCTGGCTACTCATTTTTACAGAACTATTTAACACCTTTATTTGCCCACAGAGATGTATATTTATGAATACCTAGGACTGCTGCTTTTGTGTAGCTTTCACATGAGAGTTTTCAGGACAACGCTTTAATTTAGAGCCCCAAGTGTCAATATTCTGGACATCAGCCAGATTTCACTGTAAGTGATCCTAAAACCATTTTGAGTCCATGTTTATATAATCAGAGCAATAGTTTTGCCTGTATTCTTCTGCTAAGGTTCTCCAAAACTCAGCACAACCTCAAGAAAAACACTTTAACCAGAAATAATAGTTGTTAGAAAATGCTCAAATCTACATCTCGTGTTATGCATCTCAATTACTCCACCAATGATCCAGTTTACAATGAAACAGAGTTGGCTTGATTGTTTTAGCCCCTGGTAAAGCAGTTAACCTTATGGTGCTGGACCCTCTGAACATTTTTGGAACAAAATATTTTCCATTTAGAAAAGTCTGTCTTATTTTCTAGAAGTGACAATTACATTTTACTAGCCATTTATTTCAGCTTTACTTTACTTTCAATTACAAATGAGCTGTTCACTTAAACTGACATAAATTTTCTGTACAGACTAAAGAGGGAGACATGAACCATTTACTTCAGAGAAATGGAATATTACAACTATGATTATATTACCCCTTCAGTCTCTAAAAAGCCTTTTAATGTGCCAAAAGTATTAATTTTACATGTTTATCAAAACAACAATCCGCTAACATCAGTCTTTGAGGGGGGAAAATATGCATTGTCCAGGAAGAAGAACATTTGGTTTGAGTTTCACTGTACCTGACAACAGAAGATATATGTCTCAAAAGATGGACATTCCTGTAATTCACTCTTTTTTTAGCTTTAGAAACACTCTATTCTGCTGTGCCAGGCCAGATATAAAGGATGAGAAAGTTCTCAAACCCGGGAGTCCAAGCCTTATTCCTTGGATGACCAAATTCAGAGCATTAGTCAAAAGCATACAGATTGTCTCCATTCTTTTTTGTGCTCCAGTGCTTTAAAAGGAAACAGTGATTCAATTATCCATGCTCAAAATGGATCACAGACTTTTCTACATCCATGTGATGGTTACCAGGATATGGATTTCAATCCCATGCAGATGCCTAGATCAGGATGGAAGTTAACTTTGCTAGCAATTCTAAATGTTCTTGCCTATCTTAAAAACCACTGCCATTTTAGGTGTACTTGTCTGAATGCTACTCAAGAATGTATTTGAACACAGCTTGGAACCATGATGGTAAGCAAGGATGGTGTGTTTCTGCACCATAAAGAGGTATCAAGATAGCTGGCCTTGAACTGCAGCTCAGATTAGCTATTTGCTTGTGTAGCACTGAAGTAGTTTTGCTGCTGTCAATCTGGAAACCTTTAGCAACACTAACATATGGGTTCATATGTGCTGAGTTTTACTGAGCATAAGAAATATGACTTATGAGCCAAACAATATTTTTTCAAAATCAGGCCATCAAACTCCTTGAGGTGTGAAGATATAGAAAGGGTTACGACAGATATTTTTTTTCGGTTCTTAGAAGAACTTTTACATTGCAATACAAAGCAGTCAATATCAGTAATAACTCTGCATTTTACAAGACTGAGAAAAATCTTAAAAGGACCTGTACCATACAATAAACCCTTCTTGACAGATTTAAACATTTTGAGATAGAAAGGCTTGTACTGATGTTTTCACATCAAACATAAATGTAGCTGTTTCCAGCAGAAAATCATACCAGCAGAAAATCATGATAGCATGTACATTAAAAACCAAATGAACAAATAAAGAACTTCTGCCACACTGGTCTTTGATTCCTGCATTCTTGACTTTTTTTTTTTTTTTTTTTTTTTTTTTTTTTTTCAGAGCACTGAAATAGAATTAAAACAATCTAGATTTAAATTGACTGACTGTCCATTTTGGTTTCTCCAACTGTCTTGACAGCTTTTATTTCTTCATTGTGTTTTCCTAAGTTCAACACTCAGTAATTCACAAAGGCCAGAGTGCTGGTTGGTAAATAGAAAAGAAGATGATGTGAGACAGCTCTTCTTGTCCTTCTTGGGATTAATGCAATGTAAGCCTAATAATCCTTAGTGCAAGAGGCTATCAGACCCCAAGGGCTGGATCCATTTCATACCATTTTAATCATCCTAAAGTTAGTTACTTTATAAACTTCAGTTATCTTTATAATCAAGGGAGAGAAACAGAAACTTCCAGAGGGTAATGAAAAACAATATGCACCCTCATAAGATGCCTTTTCCCTTCTTCAGTGATTGAAAATTTTCATGATTTACGTAAAATATCTACACCCGCATCTATAATCTTAATTGAGATTAACCTCAAGCTAAAACCTAAAGCTAAATGCTTAAGTATGCCATGAAATTGTATATTACTAAGCTTATTTACATTTCTTTTTATAGATTTCTGATGCATTAACTGAAGAGCCAAACTTCAAATGAGTTACAGGCATAAACCATGTACCAATTCATGTACAGTGAATCACGTGTGGTTCTATTGACAAACCTGTGCCTGCTGGTATGGATGTGGCTTTGATAGAAAGTTCTATAACAATTTCTATTTTGAGACAAGTGAAAATTTACTTCAAAATTGCTGGGGATATTAAAGTCTGAAACTTGATTTGATCTTGAGAATGACAGAGAGATACTGACTCATTAATCTCTTTAGGATCCTCTTGTGTTCCTTGTTTTGTTATGAAGAGGGAAGTTATGAAAAGAAAAAGAAATCTGATTTTACAGCTGCTAAAGAGGTTAAAAGAACAACCAGTGGTTAGTTTAATTTGTTTTAAGTTATGGTCTTTCTATGACATTGGCTTTGGATTTATTTTGGCACTCTGTTTAGATGCTAGGTCACTGGATTATTTCAGCACTGTTGTACTGAATTTTTAAAGTGCATCGAAAGCTCTAAATAGTTTTTAAATGTTTTTCCTGAATCAAATGCTATTTTCTGTGTACCATAAGTACCAAATATCTGATTTTGAAATCAATGTAAAATTGATATGCAAAATGTCATAGCCCCTGATATGAACTCAGAAATACCATAAGTAGTTAGGAAAGCTGGTCTCTTTGTGATTAAATGTTCAAGTTTATAGAAAAAATTATTCTAAGTAAAGCATGCAGATTTCGAATTTCACTCATTTTGTAGTTGGCCCTGGGATTATGCTTGTTTCAAAACTCAGTGCTGAATATTAATAAATACAGAAACATGATGGTATTTTTCTCATTATCTATAGGCTAAAATTAATTTTTAAAAACAGTTATACTTTTATAAAGGTAAAAGTTATGGAAACATGATGAAAATGTTGGAGAAACTCTTCCTGTAACCAGGTCCAGTCCCATGCTAGCCAATTTCATAGTCTTTCAACTTTGCATTACCTAGACCTATGAAGACCTCACAGTAACTTGGAAAACGTATTGGATCAAAGTAGGACGAGTTATTCAGGCATACAGATTTTATCTTTCTGTAGTTTCTACTTTTATGAAATCTTTCTTGTTTCATTTCAGCTGTTATGGTAGAACCTACTAAATTTCTTCAACTCTTTCCATTTCTGTGATCTCTCTGTGACCTCATATGCATCAAGATTTCAGAGGCAGAGCTAACTCCCACTTTTGTCAAGAGTAGCTGTGGGATCTCTTAGTGGACTTTCACCAGCCAGCTTACAGCCTAACACCTCAGTACCTCACAGGTACCCAGCCCATGCCCAGTACACTATGGTTCTAGTCTTACCTCAGGCAATTTTAAAACAAAATTTCATTGCAGTCTAAGTACCTATACTATGTATATGTAAACTATGGCCTATGTCTACATTATTCAACAGTTTGTGGCTGTAGTAGATTGCTTTGTTTCACAGGCAAAATACATTTTTTAAAAAAGTAAAGAAAGAAAAATTTTAGAAAAAATAAGAAGAAAAAGGGTAAAGCTTCATGCTGTCTGCAAGAAGGCAAATGTCTCAGATCGAATCTGAAGATGTGGACTCACATGAAGACCATGGTTAACCATACAGATCAACCCTGTAAAGAGACAGGGAAGGACAAAAAACAATTGCCTCTATTGACAGAGGATTTGAAAATCAATGACCTACATTTATATTATAAATGGTAGATAACTCAATTAAACTATTCTTGGATTGCTTAAATACTGTACAATGTACATAGTATAAAACATAGAAAAAAAATCATAGACCATTCTCCATCTTATTGAGCAAATATCTATCAGTGAAAACTATGTAACCATTGCCTGAAAATCTTTTCAAAACCCAGTAGCACACAACTGATACAAAAATATTTAATATGAAATGTTATTATGAGAAACTGTTCCTTCCACAAGTAAAGCATTACTTGCCTCAGACTTTTCATCTGAAGTGAACTCATCTAAGTGAATAACCACCTCTTTTTACATATTAATCTCTGAACATGATGCATTGATTCTAATATGGTAAAATGCTTGTCTAATATATAGAATTAATTCCAGTATATATACAATACAAAAAAAAAGAAAAAAATATATAATGATTTAATTAACTATGAGCAATCTTCTGATGGGAAAAAACTTCTTAACCGGATTGTCAAATGTTAGCTCAATTCATTAGGTTTGATTTAACTACCCACGTCATACAGGGGGTAATCTTAGCCTGCACAAGATATTGTTCTTCCATCTTTTGGGTGGATAAAAACCCCACCTCCTTTCATTAGTTCAGTTCTGATATTTTAAAGGAAGTGTTATGGACATTCTGTATTAGTAATGCTTTAAACCAAAATTACCAACTGAAAGATATATGTAATCATTCCTTGGTGCTTAAAGACCTATAGGTCATATAGTTGTAACAGCTAAACTGTTGATAATGGGGATTTCAAAGAAAGGAGGTAGGAACATAGAATTTAGGAAGTTTTAAGATGACTTCAAGTAACAACCAACACTTTGCTGATCTAGCTAAAATATAAAGTAATAGGAAAAAAAAAAAACAACAAACCCTGTATTTTCTGTGAGAAATTGTGACAGCCTATACTGTTTTAGACTGAGTGAAAAAATCCAAATCTTTAATAATTACTATAACTAAATGCAATTTACTTGTAATCATTGATCCTGGAAATAATTTTATGATTTTTTGTTTTGTCGCTCCTTCCTAAAAATAACATGCAAGAAGTTTTGACATTTTTTAATTAATAATCATATAACACTGCTCAAAAAATGACAGCAAACTAGGTTTACAAAGTTTTGACAAAGCCATCCTGGCCTTAGCTGGAATAGTAGCTAAAGCCTGAATAATCTAAAAAAACCAATTGCCTTAAATGAAAGGGCATCATGGGGAGCTTCTCGAGTCTTTGTAGATCAGTGTCACTAAAACCTCAGTCCCACTGGCCTTTACTGAAGCCTGCTCTTCAGGACTGGATTCAGGAATGTGCCCTGTGTTGCCCAGCTGTGAGAGCTGCTCTGGATGCCCAGCTGGGCCCGTGTGAGTCTCCAGCTGGGCAGCAGCATGGCTGTGCAGGAGGGGCAGCTACACAGGCTGCCTGCTCACCCATGCCTCTCGGCTTGGCTTTGCCACAGTCACCTTAAATCCCAGCAGAACCGCTTTGCTGCAGTCTGGAACTCCCACTCCCTGCCCTTTTCTGTATATTCTCTCCCCTCTGATTTTCTGTTCTTTAAGGAATACTTAGGTTTATCTTCCTGGAGCAGCTCTTTTTTGTCTAAGTAATTATCTAACAATTGACACAGAGGTTTGAACTCGGGCTGCCACTCCCTGGGGAAATTCTATACAGATGAGCCATAAGCCTGCCCTTCACTCTTTAATATTTACAGAAAAAGGAACAGTTCCACCAAGCAAGAAACCACAGTGTGTGGAGTCAAAGGCATCTGCATCTGGCAGGGAAGAGCTCATATCTCCTACATTCTTTTAGATATTCCTCCCACTGTGGCTTTTTAAATAGAAGAAGGGCACATTCCTCCAGATGCTAGGAGGATGCCTGTGAGGAATACAATCATGGCTGAAGTTGCTGGAAGCACTACTGACCTGACTTAGCTACACATATTTCCTCTTCACCAATGCAAATTAATGCAAATTAAATTTGCATTTAATTACAGCCAGCTGAAGCCGTTTGGCATGCTGTGGCTATTCAGCAGGCCTAGGCCCTTGACTCTCAATTTGTGATATTTGCTGGGCTCAGCCCTTCCTGTCCTAGCAAGACAATCTAAAGCCACATGGTCCTGAGCAGAGCACACCAAATAGGATCCTGAAGAAACACACTGACATGAGAAGCTCACTTGAAAGGGGCTTGTGCAGTGGATGAAGCACCAGATAAGTAATCAGCCATGGATGAAAACGTACTAATTTCATGAGCTTGATGATTTATATAGCACAGAATGTAAATTTGTTACTATGGGAGGGAAAACTGCCTCCAAACCTCCCAACTTTTCTCACCTTTATTCCCAGCTAATTAAAGAACAAAAGATTCCCATGAATCCAAGCAAGAATTCCCAAAACAGTGAAGGCTTCCTGTCTGGAATTCCTGGATAGCTTATCTCCAACCCCTAATTTACTTATACTCAGTTTACCTTTAATGACAAGTTGATATAAACTTTGTAAAATAATTTGATCCTGAGAATTAGTCTTCTGTGATCAAATATCAGACAGATTATTACAAAAGGAGCTGTGAAAATCCAAGCAGGCCCATAAAGCAGAACTGTACTCCTGAGTGCAAATTCAGTTTTTGAATTGAAGAGCAATGTTAGTTTAAAGTACACCACTCTTGTTTGCTCTACCTCTGATGGACATTTTGTTTTTCCATCTGGCCTCTTTCCAACACTTTTGTTCTGAGCATTTATGCAGCACTCCAAGGAGTCAAGGAGAGAACACTTTTATAAATAAAAGATGTGTTTGTATAATTACTAGGTAGACAAAATAACTATTTCTGGGTTTAGTTTCTTTCTTTTTGAATGCACATATAAGGCTTACATTTTTCTTTTCCACTTTTGGTCAATGGCCAAAGTTGTCTTTAGATTCTTGATATATGAACAGTATTTCAAAATATTACATGGTGTGATAGTACTTATAGAAATAGTGTTACCTCTCTAAGTTTCTCTCTAGGTGGCCAGCTGGAAAGCCTTCTGGATTCTGTGGCATTCTGTAGATTGCTTGGTAAATTGAAAAAAAAAATTAAAATTAAAGGGTTGGATGTTTTAGCTATAAAAATAAAGCCTTAAGGCATTGGGTAAAATTGATTTACTCATTTTAGGGTTATGGTTTAAACAGCCTATTTTCCTATTTCTCTCATAAGATTCAGCTGCAGATGAAAGACTGAATAAGGATGACAGAACTTCTAGGCCTAGCATTAAAGCAAAAAAAATGAAAGAATGAACTTTGAATACATTTTATGAATGACTGATTTTTTTTTTTTATTTTATTGCTATTGAAACAATTTTCTTAAAACAGTATCTTTCTTTAGTAAAAGCAAGTAAGGTGTGGTGATACTCTTCACCTGTATCTTAATGATGAAATACTACAGGACACATCACAGCGAAGAGCACAGCCAGGTTCAAAGTTTATCTTCATTTGATCTTTTGTAAAATATTCATACTTTTTCTTTCCTATAAAAATACATGCTTCTACTAGACATTCAAAACTGAGGTGCTGTGGAAAGGAATGAGTTATGCATACTAAGCAACACTGTCTTGACTACTAAAACAATTAGCCAGGTATTACTTCAGAAGGATGTGTTTCAACATTGACAAATTAAGACTTTTATGGATCCATACAATTTTCTCACACTTGAAAATTTCTTCTAATGTGTAATGTACTTGTTCCCCGTATTTCCAGTTGGCATCTGCTCAGTGATTTTACAGTAAGAACAGCTATGGTTTGATGGCTTAAGCATCTCTTTTTGATCCCTGTGTCTCATCTTACTCCCTGCTCTTGATGCTGTCTGCCTTCATAGAAAAAACTCAGCTATCACCCTGGACAATAACAAGTTCAAGCTAATTTCTGAAGTTTAAGGTAATTGCAATGAAAGAGAGGGAAAGGGAGCAAAGAGAATGTAACAAAGTGTACCAGAAAGGTTGGGAAAAGGTACAAGCTGTTGTTTGTACTGGGTTGGGGTTTTGCTTTAAGAGAGCTGAAGTATGCAGGGGGACAGAAGGGATACTGAGGCACAATAATGGGTTCCTAGTTTGGAAGGTGGGGAATTCAGAAGCAAGAAAATGTTTTGCTTTTACAGTGAAATCTGAGCCCAGCTCTACATCTTTACACTGACATAGAGGAGGGAATGAAGCAGATAGGGAAAAGGGAAAGGACTTAAGGTTACTGCAACAGGGCAGTAAAAAGATGCAAAATGAGTACAAAAAAGGACTTTCAGGTACCTTGGGCTTTCTTCTAGAGTCTTGCCTTCCAATCTATAGCTAAATTAAAGGATCTGCCTTTAATCTACTTGTTGGATATCAAAGGTATGTGATTGGACATTTATTTTTAGAATTAGATAGGAAACAGGATACTATGTGTGAGGCCAAAAGCCTATTTGATGTTACACTTGATTAATTGGTAGGCTGGCCTGAATTAATTTTAAGATTAACTTTGTTTTATTCCCTTCCTGTGGCATTATGTCAAGGTGAAAATGTATCGACTTATATTAATTCATTTGGTCCTTGGACACGCTGTGTACTCAAGCTAATTTATAAATGGCTTGTTATAGTCTGGTTTGGCACATCACCTTGATAGTAACTTTTGAAAGGTACTGGTTAGTTCAAATACCAGTGAAACTCTTAATGCAGCTGATATTTATTGTTTTCTTCTTTTTAAATACTTCAGTCTGATGTAGAAATTGACTATTATGCTGCCAGCCAGTCAGAAGGATGACCCTTACTTTAGCTTAGCTTCAGCTAAGGGGGATTTGTAATGATTTACACTGCTCACAAGCCAGTCCTAACTTCTTAGAGTTGTAACTGCAATCTCAGTCATTCTAGGAAAGATGATATAACTCTTTCTATCCTACCATCCATTTCCTGAAAACCTTCTGAACAGTCTGTCATCTTCGGAGAACAAATAATCTGGACACAGAACTTCATCTTTTATTTCTTGCTTTTTGTGCAGAAAATAACTTCTGGGCAAAATGAATTACAAACCATGTATAATAGAAAACACTAACACTCAACGTAGTTGTATGAGGCACAACAAGGAGTATAAGAAGGCAGGGGAGAAAATATTATCCTATTTCATTAAACTGTAGCAATATGTGACTCAAATATTTCAGTAGTTTAGTCAACCACAGAGAAACTTTCCCAATAAAAGAAAAAAAAAAAAAAAAGAAAAAAAAAAAAAAAAAAGGGGGGTGCTTGTGTCCTAAATGACTTCATCACTGAGAGGCCTGAAAAGACAGAACCCCCCCTTTGCCAGTGAAACTACTCTCAACAAGGACAAATTTCCAGCTGAAATTGCATTTGAATTGACACCATTACACTTCACAGAAAAATTCTCTCTATATAAGCAGAGCAAACTCTAGGAAATGATAACATAAAAAGCCCTCCAAAAGCCTCCTTCCCTTGATTTCAAGAGAAGTATAAGAAAGTAAAATATTGCTGAATCTTCTGGAAATCAGACTACTGATGACTGTGCACACAGAACATTGGGTAGTAAAGCTGCTTTAACTTTATGGAAATGTAAACGTTTCTGCTGAGATCCTATGTTCATCTCTCTAGCTACTTTTCTATAGGGAAATAAAGTATTTCTATTTAAATTGAGCTGTTATCTCTGAAAATGAAGGGTTAAACAGAAAAAGAAGAGGAAAAAGTTGGAGATGAAAAAAGAGAGAGAGACAGACCATACTGAATGGGAAACTGGGTAAAAGATGGGAATGGATAAATGGTGTACAGAGTGTTGGGGATGTGAAAAGTAAATTGATGAGAGTGGAATGTGGTACTGACTGTGAAAGCTGTGTCTGAATAAAATTCATAATGTTTCTAACAAGACCCTTACAGTTTTGAGTGGAGATACAAAAATGTGTGATTTTCTTGCTTAAATTATATCATCCAAGCACAAAACATGTTATACTAGAGTCAGTAAAGCTCTTATTTTGTTTAAAGAAGCTATGTGAGACTCTGTATCTGGGATCCTGGATGCTAGTAAGTAAAATTATGTGCTTGCAGTACAACAATACAATGCTTTCATTCGCACTAATATAAAAAAGAATTGGGTTGTGTGGTATAACAACTTAAAAATAATTTCAGGAATCCCAGAATTCTCTCTACATCTAGTTGAAGTCTTTGCAAGCAGTGCTAAATTATAGAAGGGCAAAGAACTACATTTTAACAAATATTAGAGATTATCCACAGTAAAGCCAGTGCATTAATATTATATCATACATAAATGAGCTAATATAAGGTTCACTACAGCATTTTGTATTTTACTTAATACATACCACTTATTTTTTCTCTTTTTCCCTTTTTTTTCCCCCTCCTTTTTATTTTCTTTCCTGTTTTGGTATTTTTAGGTAAAGAACAACAGAAATGTAAAAGTGAAAATTAAGTAAGCATCATGTGGCATCTACAAGTACACTAGAAGCAAAACCAAAATACTAGAGAAAACACAGAAGCTGCTGGAAGGTTCAGGCTGACAAAGGACATGGAAAAGTCCAACACCTCAAGGCCTTCTTTTCTTCAGTGTCTACTGAAGCAAAGGTAAGACTTCAAGAATTCCAAGTCCCTAAGAGCAGAGGGGAAGTCTGCAGCAAAGACTTACCCTCAGTGGAGGGGAATCTGCTCAGGAAATATTTAAAGAAAGTAAAATCCACAGAAGTTAATGGGATGCACCCAGGAAGGGTGAGAGGTGAGAGGGCTACTTGGTGTCATTGAGGGATGACTTGCATTAATTTTTGAAAGGTCATGGCAAATGTTGGAGACTTCTGAGAACAGCAAATGTCACTCCTGTCTTTAGGAAGGGCAGAAATGCAATTGGCAGAGTTACAGGTCACTTAGCCTCATCCTGATCCCTGCAAAAGCAATGGAGTAAATAATCCAGGAAACCATTTCCAAACATAGGAAGGACAAGATGGTGAGTGGGAGTTACCAGAATGGACCCGAAGTACTTCTGTAATGAGATGGCTGGGTTGGTGCATACAGGGAGAGCTTACAGCAGTGTATCCCACAAAATCCTCCTAGACACACTGATGAAATATGGGTTAAATAAGTTTTGAAAACTAAACTGTTGGGCTCAAAGAGTTGTGATCAGGAGCATGAAGTCCAGAGGAAGCCCAGGCAATAATGGTGTTCTCCAGTGGCTGATACTGGGGCCAGTGTACCTCCAGCAAGTTTGTAGATGATACAAAACTGAGGGAAGTGGCTGATGAACCACATGCTTGTGCTGACATTCAGAGGGATGGCAGCAACTTGAAGAAATACAACTGCTGACTGGTTGGGAAGCAGCTTTGCAGAGAAGGCTCTGGTGGTCCAAATGGGCAATGAGCCTGCAACATGCCCTTCAGGCAAGGAGGGCAAACAGCCTCTGCAGGACTGTGTCAGGAACAGCATCACATTGCCTGGAGGTTGAGACTGTGATCCTTTGCCTCTCCTCAGCACTAGAGAAGTCCCACAGGGAATGCCAAGTCCAATCCTGAACTTGGACGTAGTGGAACAAATCCAGTGAGGAGGGCAAAGATGATGAAGGTATTGGAGCCTGTGAGTGATGTAGAGAGGCTGAGAGAGGTGGCATTGCTCAGCCTGGAGAGATAACAGATCACAGGCATCTTATGCATGTGTATAAATACCTGGTAGGGGTGGATGTTAAGAATGTGGACACAGACTCTTCTGAATGGTGCCCAGTGACAGAGCAAGAAGCAACAAGTAGAAATTGGAATAGTGAGAACATCTACCTGTAGTGAAGAAAAGTAAATTTTCCCTATACATAAATACTAAAGCAATGAATGCATGTAATGATTACATTGATTAACAAACATTATCCAGTATCCTTTGCACTTCAGCTATACATTCTGTTAATTTTGACAGGACTACAGACACCATTTAAGACAACCTACAGACACCATTGAAACATGCACTTCTCTGCTAGCAAACTTTCCAAATTTGAATTGGATATTTGAAATACTGAAAAATCTTCTGTTTGTTGAGAAGAAATTGTTCTTTGTCAGTTCACTTCAGCTAAACTCAGACTGAATAATCACAAAAATATTCTAGCACTACGGAGAAATTAAAAGAATTGTGGCATTTCTAAATGCCCTTGAAACCAATCTAGGAGGCGATGTCATTCATATTAAAATTCTTCTGTATATGTGCAGACAACAATGTTGGGTCTTTACAAAACAGGTCATTTTTGAAATGCAAAATTCCTGTTCTTTTTTTGACAGCCTCTTTTTTCCTTACTTCACATTTTTAGTAAGAAACCTGGACAAGAAAGTATTTCTCTTCACCAACCCTGCTGCTTTAAGCATAGCTGTTGCTTTCTTCATGATCATTTAATGAACCAGGGAACTAAGGACAAATGAGAAAATGGATAATAGCATGAAAAGAAGAAGAAATCTTTAAAAAGATAAATAAAATTTAATCTGTGAGGAAAATAATTGACGAGGCAGGAATAGCTCTGAGCATTCCTGTAAATCCCTCAAGGAATACTGGCAAACAACACTACAATTCCTAGGCGACTTTCCTGTGTATGGTTAAAAGATAACATATGGAATACAAATCTAGAAAAGTCAAGGGATTTTTTGAATGATTAGAAGTGGGGTTTTTTTCAAGATTGAAAAGAAACATTTTATCCTAGAAGGAAACTTCATAATGAAAGATTTAATGCCCACTAGGCTAATCAACTTTTAAAAGCAAACAGAAAAAAACCCCAAGTTTCCCCTTGAATCTTTTCATGCTGTTAAGCAGAGTTAGTTAGAAAATCTTTGACAGCAGTTCCAGGTCCAGACTACAAAACTCAGCTCTGATCTTTTACTGTCTGACAGTGCTAAGTTTAGCACTTACATTGTTTGAGATTTTTTTTTGGGTCTATTTTCTAGAACGCTGAAGAAAAAAAAAAAAAAATAGAAGGCCTGTCAAAGGATTAGGAAACAAACTTTCTGGTGCAGTGCTTTCTCTATTTCTCTGCCAACTACTTTGTGGTATTAAGATGCAAGGAAGAGGGTCTTCTTGAGTGAAACCCAACAAAAATTTTTTAATCTTTTAAAGGTTATGCATTATGTTTCCACTTTCACATCCCAGATTGAATAAAGTTTAGGACAGACTTTCAGTGAAGCATGTTTTTAAATGCCATGATACTTTTATAAGTAAATAATTGATAAAGAAGTTAAACATTTACAGAGTAGGTTGTGAGCCCTGCAGTGTGCCTGGGTAGCATTTGCAGTGGGTGGAACACACCCTGCCTGTGCTCTTTGGGTAGGGGTAGGTAGAGTCCTGCTCTTTCTGCCACCACTGCTGGTGTTTTCCTGAGTAGAAAGGGGCAAAGAGTGAACAGAAAGCACATCCAACCTCAAGTAAAAATCTCAAATTCAGCAGCTCAAAGAGTTCTGTCTAGGAAATGCTTGCTTGATTGACTTCTTTTTTTCCTTCCTTTCCTTTCTATTAAGTTTCCATTTTAGGAAGAACTCAAACAAATCGAAACACCTCTCCAGCACCTGGATCAGACACAGAATCATGTGGGACAGATATTAGCCACAGCAGGTAGTGTTGCAAGATGTCTGGATTCTTGGTGGATGAGCACTGGGCAACCTTATATGGAGCAGAAATGGAGCCAGCAACTCCAGCAAAAGGAGCAGTGCCAACTGCTTCCTGGATTGAGGGAGAAGCACAGGTCACACTCCACCTTCACTGGTCTCTTTTTAAAGGACACTAAACCTAAGGCCACATAAAAATCCTCTATTTTCTTGGTGAATTTTTTACTGCTTTGTCAACTTCCCTCATGGCAGAATCTAGCCCTCATTAGCTCTGTGTTAATGAGAGGTTGCTAAAGATAGATGAGAATTACTGTTCTATTTGAATAGCAATTTCAGCAGGCTGCATTGATACCTTTATGTAGGGGTCATAGAAACAATATTAAAAAGACAACCACGTAAAATACTTAAATATTGAAATTACTTACTAGTGGGATACTGACTATGCAACGTAGCAGACTTTATATAAATCTGCTCTAATTTCTTTTTGTGAGAAGGATTATCTCCCAGGTCCTTCAGTTTTATCTGCCTGGTCATTTTCCCAGGCAAGTAGTTTTGAGCCAAGGAAATGGGATACTGGCCTATTACTTCAGACCAGGATTTGGGTGGGCTTTTTATTTGTATCATTTGGGCAGGCTTTCCTTACTTTATATCTGGTGAAAGAAATGCATTACTTTTATTTTGGCTAATGGACTTTAATGAAAGTAGGATTGTGACTTGGCAAAGAAGTGCAAGCTGGAATGTACAGGCATGGAAAAAAGCCTGGAGAGAGTGATTGGGGACAAATGAAGACAGGTGTTGGTTGCATAAAGAAGAGAAATGCTACAGGGAATAAGGTTAGAGAGGTAGCTTGGGGCAAAACTTTGAGGGTCTTTCAAGGCAAGGACACAGAGTCTGAACTCAAGGTGAGGTATGTGAGTAAAATTAAACAGGATCAACATCCTCTGTGAGCTCTCCAAATACACATTATAACAAATTTTGCACTTCCATTTTTTAGAAGTGAAATTTAAATAGACAGAAGCTCAGTATTTTAGACAGATTCTGATCTGCTCTCTGAGAACAATTAAGGCATCTTGAGTGTCTTAAAAAAAAAGTAGAAAAAAGTACATTAAAAAAAAAGTAGAAAAAAAGTACATTAAAAAAAAGTAGAAAAAATATAAACAGATGCACTCCAGAAGCTAAAACAAGCTGAGGAGAAGAGATTCCAGGTACAATGGCCATATTGCAGTTTGCATTGTGCAGTTTCCAACTGATCATTTGCTCAAGGGGTAGAGACTTTGGAGCAATGTACTCAGAAACAGCCATGTGCTCTAACACTCAGAACTTGCTCCCATCTTCCACCAGAAGAAGAAGCTGTGTCTTCTGCAAAATCCTAGAAAAGAGAATGAGGGCAGGACTAAAGCAAGAAGCAGAATGAATGTTGAAATAAATGTTTGCCAAAGCACGAAGATAGCAGTTGCCGTGAACCTGCAACTAAAACTAGTATTCATGGAAAAATGTTTGTTTCTCTCTCTTTGAACTACACAAAGCACTGATGGAAGGTGCTGCAAGCCTCATCATGTCTTGAAACAATGGATTATGGTTTTATTGTCACTTCATAGGGTCCCTTAGTTATGTACAGGACAGCTTTCTTATGTGATTAACAAATTTTGGCAGATATGAGGTCTAAATTTACCCTAACAGAAATAGCCAGAGAAAAATATCTGAATATCTAAAAGAAGGTCAGCCTTCACTTAAAAGCTGGTATCATTACCTGAACAAGGTTCAAACCCATAAGAATATGTTTGAAATATATATAGAGTAAGCTACCAAAGACTTGTAATGCAAACTCAAAATTACGTCAACAACTGGGGAATAAAAGGTAGATAAAAGTTAAAAGAAGACACCCTGGTGGACAACAAGATCAATATGAGTGAACAGTGTGATGCTGCAGCAAAGAAGCCAACAGGATGCTAGGCTGCAAGGGCAACACCAACAGAGGCACCACCAGCTGAGGGAGGAAAAGTCATTATCCCTCCTGGCACAGCACTTAGCAGGTCACACCTCAAATACTCTGTTACTCTGTTAAGTTTTGGTCCCCACTATAAAGAAAAAAAAAAAAAAAAAGTGGATAAGCTGGAGAGGGTCCAGAGAAGGGCCACAGAGGAGAACAAAGAACAAGGAAGTCTGCCAGAATAGGAAATGGTGAGAGAGCTGGGTTTGTTCAGCCTTGAAAAAAAGATTTCAGGGAGGCCTTAGTACCATGTTTCTGTATTTAAGGAGTAGCGACTAAGAAGATGGAGATTCCCATTTTACAAGGAGTCACATGGAAAAGATGAGTGGTAATGGGTGTAAGTTACTCCTGAAGAGATTCTTAATGGACACAGGATGAAAATATTTCACAGTAAGAACAATCAGCCATTGGAATAATCTCCCCAGTGAAGAGGTGGATTCTCCAACACTGGACATTTTAAGATCCAGCTGGACAGGGTGCTGGGCCATCTTATCTAGACTGTGCTTTTGCCAATACAGGTTCTATGATTCTCTGGTTCTATGATTCTTCTGGGGAGGCTATGCACATTTAACATTCAAGAATGTTAAAATGGTTGTATATGTTCACCATTGTTATTCCTCAGCAGGATATCACCTGATATGTAAATGCCTGCTGTCTAAACTGGAACTTTCTGCATTAATCTACTGGATTAGATTTGGGTTTCTTTGGACTGATTCCTTGTATCTGGACCTGAGTATGTAGCAGAGAGCAGAAATAAGTCCGGAACACACAACTGTGCTGGTCATCAGTGCTGCCACCTCACATACAGAACAAAGGGATTTCAAGTCATTGACTTCAAGGAGGTTGTTTGTCAGAACTCTTCTACATCAAATGACCACATCAGAGAAGGAGATTCTACAGCCCTACAACCCAGTCCTTGATGTCAGAGACACATGTTGAACTCCTGCTGTCTCTGCAGGAGAGGTCACTGACTTAAGGTCAGGACAATAACACCCCATGTTTCCCTTGAGGACTTCTGCTGTTAGGCTGCTGTATGGAAGGAGATGTGGCAGCAGCAGATGTAAATAATTGTGGTCAGTCCCTTCAAATGCCACTTTCTGTATGACTAATTACATAAGAAGCTGTTTTCATTAAGATGGCTGGGACCTAGATATCAAAAATGTGTTTGAAATATAAACTTTGACCTGAAGAAACAAAGATCCTGAATTATTTTTAGTTCCTACCTCTCTCCCTTCCTGTGGCTACCTTTCAAAACACTACAGTAAAGTGCTTTTTTTTGTGGGTAAAAGGATGTTTTTCATATTTTTAATTCAGTCTGGAATATGCTTGAGATTCCTATGTGGAGAAAATCCACAACAATATTTAGAATGAAGACCAAAACCAAACCACATTGTATATGGAAAAAAATTAGACATTTTTATAATTTTCTTGTAAGCTGGGATAAAAGTATTTTTTTCACATAAAGTATTTGTTTTCCATTGTATAAGATAAGAATAACTAACGTATCTAAAGTTATCTGTCTTGTGAAAGACTAATGATTCAACCTGTAATCTCTGATCACACAGAACATAATCTTTCCTACCAGAGCACACTTTCTTTCCTAATCACATGCTTCAAAGTCTCTGTTTTTTAGCAACACTTCTTCCACTGTGAAATGCTGCCAGGGATACAAAACAATGCAAATTCATGCTAGCATATTTTGATAGTAACAGAGCAGCTCTCTTTCTCAGACTAGTTGGACAGAGATAAACACATGCGTGTGTACTTAGAGAGCTGCAGATATTTATATGTCTTTATGTACACAGATTTATACATACAAAGACACTACATTTAAGGTAAATATAATGCACACTACTGTTTAGATCCTGCCAGTTGCACCACCTTATCTCCTTTCAACTCCAAATGCTTTTCATATCTGCTGTTTCTGATCAGCAAACCAGCAGTATCTCTTCTGGTTTAGATGTTATCAGCATGATACTTTGAGAAGGCATCTGCAATTGGGTATTGCTTCAGAAAAGCCATAATCTGTAATTAGTGACGTCAGCAACTTATTAAAATGTAATTACAGAAAGCACTTTAATAATAAAACACTAGAATGACTATTACAGGTCTTTTTCAGTACCATAAGCACAGTGAAAAAAACCTCTTACCATCTTTCCCTTTTGGTTTTGTGCCTGATTGATTTGGTTTGAGGATTTCATTCATTTACCTATGAACGTAGGTAATCACAGTTTTATTTCTCAATAAATTCAACTGGCTTAGAAGGTAGTAAAGTCACTAGGGAAAAAAAAAAAGCCTTTACCATATTATTTGGTGTCATATCAGAGGAAAGCATCCCGAAAATTGCGTGCTTACTGAAAATGTAAGAAGCTATGGACTCAATCTGAAACACACCCACAGAGACCTTCACGGCAACTGAGGATGGACACAGAGATAAATAAATAAATAAATGCAAGGAGATAAAATACTGAGACAGGATGAGTCATTTTGTATCAGTCAGTGCCAGCACTACATTTGCATTGTGGAAGGTCAATTATCTCACACTGAAATATAGCTGAAACTATGAACTCAGTAGCTTTGGGCACTTAACACTGTTTAGATCTGTACTTTAACACTTAATTTAATATTTTTCCTGAAGGGAAATGATTAATAATTGCATTCAGTGAAGCATACACTTTAAAAGATTGACCCTTACAAGCTGGTTTTTTTTTAGGATTAGAAAAAGTAGCTGTTTCCCCAGACAGTATCCATTTATTTTACATTTTTTACACTTCACAAAACAGCCGAATGTAAGATGCTAAAGGCAAAATTTTAAAGATAACTAATTAGAAGAGTACTTTGCAGTTATGTTTTAGACCATTCAGCAACAAATAAGATGTTATTAGATGTTGAGTCTGATATTGATAAAAGTTCAGACTTTCCCCCTATTGAATTCAGTCCCATGTCTCCTCTACAGCTTAACAGGAGCCAAGGAGCAGGCAGGAAATTACATCCATTAATTCTTCATTTTGCATATTGAGACGTACACTCTGGATCCTTTAGAAATCCTTGAAATCTCTTTGAAAGGGTTCATTTTACATAGGAAAGGATTTTGGCTTCAGCAATACATTGCCAAACCTGAGATATATCCCAAGTGTATTTTGAGAAACAAGAAAATTTAAGCAATAAGAAATCCTTATTTGGGTCTTCAACCCGGCGTTCATAGTTAATGAACCTGCCTAGAGATAATGCTGACTGGACAGGGAATGGTGCACAAAATGGACAGAGATAGTGGTTAGAAACTGTCTTTGAGAATCTGGCTGCTCCTGCATAGAACAACACATGAGTTTCATTGTGATGTTCAAGAAAAATGTTGTCATGTGTTCATCGTATCTCCAGTGTGTATCTCTTGTCCTGTGAAGACTGCTCACAGCCATGTTGGCCGTGTTTGTATTTTCATTTATGGGTCCAATGCATGACAACGAGCACTGAAAGCTTAGCCACCAGCCTCAAATATTTCCAAAGAGCCATTGCTGGGCATTAGCTGTTAGTCCACATCTGCAACAGCTTATCTTGACATAGTGTTAAGTGCAGGAGGCTCTGTGCCCCATGCCAGTGCTTTCAGAATACAATGGAAAGAATAGGCTGTTCAATCTACTATAAAAGCAAATATTGTTAAGCAAGTGACCTTTAATCTCTCGAAAAATATTCCTACTCACAAATCTATAGAGAAGGACATAATGCAATTATTAACGTGTGATTTACTCTGTAATCTGAGTATGTGGTTTGCATATTATTTTTCAGTATAACTGAAGATCATTTTCATCAGCACAGTGGTAAACTAAAAGCTGAAACTTGCAGCTGGGAATGCCTAGTGCCACGCTTTTCACTAGAAGGGGAAGGTTATGGTCAGCCAATATGATTTAAAAAACACTATTTATTTTACTGCTAGTGAATGAAATGTGATGTGTGCAGACAGATGTTGCAGAGCATACTGCATGCCATTTCACACATTCTCTGCAGTAAATGTGGCTTCATTGTTTGAAGTATTTACAATGGAAATGAAATGAAAAAAAACTGCTTGAGAAATGCAATTTACATTTCCAGTCTATAATTATCACCAGATTTAATGACACACGCCTTTCACACAGTATTCCTTTAGTTCCTTAAAATAAAGCCCAATTCTCTGATGCTTGGCACATGTTTGAAATGAGAACAACGTTTTACGTTTTTGCAGTTAGGCGTCTGGCTTCTCATCTACTTCTCTCTGACTGAACCTACCAGGAGACACAGAGGAGTGAAAAAAAATCTCACCAGCAGGTGATACTCAAAGTGTTATAGATTCCCTAGATTGCAGGTAAAATTGTTTCCTACCCCTTCTCTCCCATATATTCCTGCTTTCTCTAGGGTTAAGAGGACAACAGATGAGCCAGAAGAACAAGTGCATGCTTTTCTACACATCCTGCTTAACTCAGCAAGTTAACAGGTCCCTTTCCCAGAAAATAAGAGATTAATGTCCCTCGCTGTCACTGCATACATATTTATTTTTTCACAATTCAGAGCCTGAAGAAAACTTAAGTGGGACTTTAGAAATCATGTACAGAGGTAGACTTTGGTCTCTGCTTAACTCACATGAAGATACACTCAATCAATGAGGTGGCCTTCATTAGCATTCTGATGCTTGAGGGTAACAGCAGGCACCAAGATGACTATTTCCAGCACCATTAATTCTTAGGAATATTTTTACAGAGATCCTGCAAGGATTCTCCATGGCATTCTTCATCATGGCTATTTCTGATTCAGTGCTCCAGCTATACAGTGCCAAAACTATTCAAAACCTGTGCCAAGAGGATTTCTGCTACTCTGTAAGTATTACAACTTCTGAACTGAACTGTCAGTGCCCTACCTTGGTTGTTTCCCAAGTTTCAAGCCCCTTCTCATATCAATAGCACCCAGAATTTTTCCTGCTGTTGCTGTTTTGTATTGATACTGAACTGTTTCTATGACTAAATGTTGAATGCTTACAGACTATTCCATTACAAAAACGAGGTGGATGACACTTGCTTCTCTGAAGACCTTAGTTTCCTTCAGTAAAGGAAAGGAAATTCCATCCAAAATACCTTACAGAAGTTCAAATCATCATTCTCACCAAATACTAACTCCCACTAACTCCTTTCAGCAAAACTGATCAAGTGAAGAGAACAATGATTACAACAGATACATACTTATTATACAAAGGCTAAGTCCAAGGTATATAAAGTATAAGTCCGTAGTAAGACTATTGCCTTTAAAATTATGATCTATCAAAGATTTATTCCTGAAAAAAATTCTAATTGAGGAACACTTCAAAATCAACACAAAGAATAACCAAATAGTCTCTGAATACCAAATAGTCCTGAAATACAGCTTTTACAACCATTTTGTTCTCCTTCTTACAAACTTGTCAAACAGCATTTCATCCCAGCTATCTTATTTAAGAGGATAATATTGATCGTTCTGAGTGCGCCAATTAATCTTTCAAAAAAGTTTAGAAGAAATGTAGCTATATTTATCTCTAAATCAATACTCAGTTTTCTAGTTACAGTAATCATTTTTATTTTATGCATGTTTAGATGGTTCAAACTTACACAGAAGAAAATTTGTGACAGCGAATCATGAATAAAATACTTATTTGGTGTGTCAAAAGGAAGATGGGAATAATGTGTTTTGTAATAGGAGATATTAAGTCACTAGGATAAAATAAAATGTAAGAAAGAGCTTGTTATCTGTAAACAAAATAAAGCTCTGTAGATTTCAAGTGGTACCAAACAAAAAAAATAGGATGCATATATGAACATTCACTATAAAGAAGATATTTTCTAGAGAAAAGTGATATCATTCCTTTATGTTTTAAATATGCTCAGAACTCATGCATATTTACATTTGCCAAACCTTAATATTCAAAATACAAAGATGTGATATTTTTTGTAAAAATATTAAATGCAGTGGAGTTACTGAATATGAACTGAATGAGCTGACATTTTACAACAGAATACTAAAATTTTTTATCAAGCTTTTAAGTTGTTTTATTTAATGGTATGTTATCAACTTTCATAGCACTTAAAGACTCTTATGTGGGGCATGAATTGAAACTGGCTAACACCTGAAGCTGAGTCTTTCCAGCACTGTTAAATGTTGCTTGCTATGTAAATAAAGCCTGTCAGAATCTCTCACTACATTTGGGCATTTTTCAGTGTCAGAAGTCTTCTTTTTTGCCAATAATGGTCAGAATGGTCTTATTAGCCAGAATGAGGCTTTGTGCTGCCCACTTCCATTATTCTTCTGGGGTCCCATGGCACAACTATCTTGACAGTTTTCTAGCTTTATTCTCACCACAGTTCCCATGTATTTCCATCTTGGTTTTGGATATATTTAGATAAAAAAATTTTGAACATCAGTCTTATTAACACTACTTACTTATTGATTTAAGGTAATATCAAGCATTTTTCAAAGGTGTTTGCTTTAGGAAGCAAGTCTATACCTTTAGTGGATTTACATCCTTCCCATCTGTATGTGAAAATGAAAATAACATCTGAGTTGCAAATTTCAGTATTTTGTCTTCAAATAGTAGACTTTCTAAAGCCTAATTTTGTTTGAGATGATGGTTGCAACTATCACCCTTCAAGCTGATATTCTTCTTCCAAAATATCCCTAAAGGTTTGAATGTGACAGCCAAAATACACAAACTGCTTCACCAATTGTATTCCTTTGACTTTGGAAGCACAGGTTGGTTGCAAACTGACAGAGCTTTGACTAGACACTCTGAACTAATTGCTACTTCCATTTTCTTGGAATTTCATATTGGATTTTCTGCTTTGGTTCAGGAAAGAAGTCAGCAGACAGTCCTCCCACCTGTAGCAGGGCTCTCCAAGCACAAACAGCAGGGATCACTTTGAACAAGAGCAGTCACTACCTGCTTTCCAGTCAGGCTTCCCTTGTGGTGGCTGTCTTTCAAACAGCAATACAACAGCCAAAATATATTTAAACTTCCTACTTTAAAACTTCAAAAGAATTGTCAGGAATTGTCAGAAGCATCATATGTCATTTATGCAACTGGTTTTACTTTGTTTCTCCTTAGCATGGCAAAGAAATATGAATTGTTTTTTTACTCAAGTGTCTGTTCAGCTGGTAGAGTAGGAACAAAAGGGGTAAGTTTCATGTATTTTAATTTTGCAAGGGTTTATCCCTCTGAATTACCCCAAAATACCCTGGTTAATTGACTTAAAGTCTCATTATGATCCCTGATGAACCTGAAAGGTATGTGTACTGCTGTATTCTGCACAGGGTTTGTGATAGCACACGTGCTCCTATAGTTCTTCTGCTAATGCAAAACAGGATATCAGATCAGGATGTCTCCTGCTCTTCCTGGGCTTTTGGTATTTGCATGTTACCATGTTGAAACGAGCACATAATGGCCTTAAAGCTTTTTTTTCCTTTTGTTTTTCCTCCCAGAAATGCCCTCTGATATGGAAACAATCTATAGACAATTTGGGATGATATGTGGCAGATAGTTTCTTCTCAGCCGTGTCAGGCATTATCATCTCTTGTTTATTTCTATTACATAATAATCTGTGGTTTTAATCAGCCTTTCAACACAATTTAAAAGTGCCTGTCCAAGGGATAATTTATGGGAAGCACCAAACTGGCACTAAGAAACCTCCTCCTACGTGTCTCTCCTAATTGCAGGTTTATGAAAATCACATTTTGGATTAGGTGAATGGACACATAAAGCTATTGCAAGAGAAGTATGTACTCAGACCTTGTGTGGTGGTAGCAAAGAGCCTGGGCATGTTGCCTAATAGTGCCAAGAGGAAGGAAAAGGAGGAGTAGAGGGAAGGAAATTTCTAGTGGAATTCATAGGGGAAAAGGTGCTGTATCTTTTGATTTTATCAAGCATTTCTCATCCAAGAACATCAGAGCCTTCAGTCTTGGATGAAAAGAGAAAAAAAAAACCTTCAAGATCTTACTGCTACAAGCCTTTATCTAAAGGAGAATTAAACCCATGAGCGTTTCCAGTAACAGGGCCTAAATTTGCAGATGATCAAAGGCAAATGATCAAAGCAAATGAGCAATATCTCAAGCAGGTTGGCATAGTACCTTCCCACACATCTCTCTAAATTATTACTAAACAATGTCTTTGCAATCTGGAAGAGATGTTTCCCATGGAAAATATATACTCTAGGCAAAGCACATTTTGACAAAATACGGCAAAAACCTCTGTTGGGTTTATGAAACAGGATGGACATGCTAGTATACTTAAAAAGCAGTCCTAAAAATATGATGTATAAAAGAAGTATAAATCAGTAATGTCTCTCTGAATACTTTAAATTCATTAGCTGAGTTTTGTTATATTCCCATTAGATGGGTAATTGGCAGAATTTCCTTTTTCTTGTGATTTCTGAAAGTCACAGGCCATAGCCACTTATGCCCTAGTCTGAGTAGTATTCTCTTGCAGTGCATGACATAAACAGGACATGGCTAAATTTTGCTGGTATAAAGTCGATTTGAGATGCTATTGACAGTGCAAATAAAAGCTGACTTGACAAAAACATATCTCCTGAAAAATGAAACAAAACAAATGAAGGCATCTAACCATATAGCAAGACAAAAAATGAGAGAAAAACATAAAGCCCTCACGAATTGTGTTAATTGCATTAATATATAAACAAACTATTTTTTTGAAATGTCACACATTTACAAAAGGGTCTCCTGAGCCTACTTATAAGTTATGAGGGAGATTATTATTTAAGCATAAAAATGTTGACTTAAAAATGCAAAGTAGTAATCTAAATCAAATGAGTGAAGGGGCTGATTAATGCACACCTTCAGTATGCTAGGGACTCTCCACATAGACAGAACCTTGCATATTCATCTAAGGTATATTTTAATCAGAACTTTTGCACAGTTTATCACCAATTCTCTTAATCAGTGTTCCCTCTTGAGTGTTATGGCTATTTGCTCATCATTATTGTCATTAAAGCATGTGCTTAGTTATTAGTAAGGACAAGTTATTAGTAAAAATTACAGTAAAATGTTTTCTGTGCAGTTTCAGCTGAGAGCTGAATAATCTTTGTAGCAATATAGTTAAATTTTACTCTCTTCTGTTCCATAATATGAATACAAAGCTCCTCTAGAGTCTCTGGCCATAAGATAATGCCTTTGCTTTAATAATTACAACTTTTGTCAGTCTCTTTAACTGCCTTACAACTTTTGTCAGTCTTGCAAATCTGTTTTAACATCTGAGATGGTAGGACAGAGATCTAAGCATCCAAGTGATAAATAAAGAAATAGTGCTGAATCCCCATTTCCCTTGACTAGGAGAGTAGCCTGATTCTCAACAATGACTTTGATTTATGGAGATTAAAAATATTTCTCATCAGATTTAGGTTAAGTAGTAAGGATGAGGAAGATATTTTTATACTTGATAACAATTCAGATACAGTAGAAAAAGAAGAAAATAACCTCCAGAAATGGCAAATGCATTCATACATTTAAAATTTTAACCTGAATATATATTCTCATTATTAAATCAAGTATTAGAATTCTGTAATAAAGACATCCACATATATATTGAACACATTCTTTCTGAACTACAACGTTTTCATCTCTATGATTCTAATCTTCTGATGGTCCTCTTGCCACGTAAACTCAGAGGACTTTGTGATGAAAACATTCATCAACATGATGAGTAAGGTAGGGTCAAAGTGAAAATCAAGTTAACTAATGAATATTAATTTCAGATATAAATATATATTTATTTCTGTGTATACATTTTGACACACCAGCAAACAGGGAATGGATATGTACATGTACATTCTTTGACACTCAAATTACTTGAATATTGCAGAGTAGGCAAACAAGAATGCTGGCCTAAATGCTTACAAAAATAATTTAATTTTACTTTTATCTCTTTTGGCTTTTTAAAAGAAGAGGATTGAATGTGAACCACTAGCAAATATGACAATGCAATATGTTTAATTTTATTACTGTATAAAATAGTACTCTAAGAACTATAATAATGAAGAATTAGGATAATAAAAAAAAACTTTAAGAACTCCACTAGCAAATTCAGTAACATATTTTAAATGAGAAATATTCTAATCTAGATTATACTTTCTGTTATATAGATGTATATGAACATGCTGTAATATATTTAAATATGGGTTTTTCTGCTAATGCATTGCAGGTGAATCATATATCCTACCAGGAGTTTCCTGAAGGATATAGCATAATAGTTCTTGATCATTCTAAATTCATACTTTTGTATTTCAAAAAACCTTGACTTTCTAGAATACTAAGCTTTAAACTCATGTAAATTAAATACGTTTATGGATGACAAATTACCCACAGTAATTTGACTCTTGTATTAGGAAAAAAAAAAATCAAAGGATAAATTAATTTAGCTTTGGAAGGAGTACTTGTGGCAGTGAAGCTACAGGTAGAATTTTTAAAAGCAAGGAATGAATCCAGTACATAACTTGGCAGACAGTTACGGCAGTTAATAACTAACAAGTATTGGTTCAGAAAGCAAAGATAATAAAATGTAAATGGACCAAATGATGGACAGTCAAGCTTTTTATAAAGCCTTGTAAATGTTAATGCTATCTTAGTAATAGGCAATGCAGCATGATGCCTGCAGATGATCCGTTAACTACAGAACTCCAAATGAATGGTATCTTAACAGAGAGAAATATAATTCCTCACATCCTATCTATACCCTAAAACAAGCAAAAATGTTTTATGATGTTGTCCTAACTCCATTTAATTTTTACACTTACTCCTAATAAGATTCTTTCTGCCTTCAGTGTATACTTAGGAATTTTTGGCTAAATATAAAAAATAAGACTTACCTACATCAGAAGTGCAACATCAAACAGTGGCACTGAGGGAAATGATACACAATCTAAGTGGCTCTCTTGGCACATTTAGTAATGTTTGGAAACCAAAGAGCTGTTGGTCAGCTAAAATGCTGGATTTCTCATAGTGAAGCCCCTCTAAAGTTTGTAGATTTTTCTTGGACTAGTTATTCATTAATTTATAGAATCAGTGACTGCACTAAGTTAGGAATTTCAGTAATTTGTATGGCTTGGCTATCTTTTCATGTGATAAAAAAAATATTTTCATCTTTCATCATATTTGCCTCCAAACCTTATTGCCTTTATCTTTACTATTTTTTAGTTTATTTTATTGTACTTTCAGCTGGGAGAAAAAAAAAAAAACCAAAACCAAATGGGACAGTGGGGGTAGTGATATTGCTTTATCTTTGAGAAACTAATCTTTAGGTGGAAGCAATGGCTGTTGGCATCAGTGACATCTGCAGCTGTTTACACCTTTAGGCAATTTGGGCAGGGCTAACAGCACTAGCTGATATTAAATTTCCCTGGCATTTCTGGTTACTAAGATTTTGTGCTCAATTTCTTATACTTTACCAACTCAGAGATCACTATTTCTCTAGACTCAGAATCTGCTCAGATCCTTCAGCTCTGGGCTCAGTTGCAAAACATTGTTACTTCTATAGGTCTGGCTTTCCAGTGCCTTGATTTGGGATTAGGGTTTTCATCACAGATTTCAGTACTGGGTTACCAATCCATGTAACTTGTTTTTTAGCATACATGGATCAAGATAGGTAGAGTGGAGTCTAAAACCAGTGATAGTTCAATTTAACCCTCTTTTTAAAAAGGATAAAGTAAAGCAGAGTAAATCACATTAGCAAAAGGTGTCTTAAGCTGCACTGGTGATCTGCATGAGCACAGGTGAAGTCAGCAGCTGCAGTCTCCAGGACAAAGATCATCACAGAATAAAACATAGTACAAAGGGGCGATGATTACATCTGAAGAATGGCAGCTAAGAAAATAAGTTAAAAAAAAGGCAAAACAGTTTCACTAATGAAAGTAATATGTTAAGTTTGAAGTGTTTCACTTGAGATATCTCAGAGATACCAGAGATACCTCAGATAGGACTTTTTTTTTTCTTTTTATTTCTTTTTTTATTTTTGTCTACTCCAAAGCAAGATAGTCAGGTGATTTATGCCTCAATTTTTGTTAGAAGCTCCTTGGGCCAAGGATTCTTTTGGAAGTGTTGGAGCCCACAGGAGAAATCTATGAAAAAAAGCCAGTGTCTCCAGAGAACATCTTCAGACTCTCAGGATCCTGCAAAACACTACAGTTTCAGGCAAATATTTTTTGATAAATTGTCATTCCTAGCAGTGATGCCTTTGGGGAATGTGGTTCTTGCTAGACATGCCCCATTGGGTGTTTCTGAGAGAGATATCTTACACTTTAGAAAATTTGGATATGCAGTCATATTACAAAAGAGGGAACTCATCAGAAAAAAACTGGATATGATTGTTTTCCTGCATCATTCCAGTTCATAAAAGAAAGAAAGAATATATTCAAGATTCAAGAGAATTATTTTAATCACTTTGGAGCAGCCAGAATATCTTTATTGAAAACAATGACCTTCAGTCTTATGCCCTGGTGCACTTCACAAAAAGTGCAATTATCTTCCTCAAATGCATCTTATATCATATCTTATTGCATAAATTAACAGCTTTCTTTCAAGTAAAGATAAGTGGGCATGGGAATTTTAAAGACAACATGAAAACAAGATGTGCATTTCAAAACAAACCATGAAAAATAGACTGCACCTCCTACTCAAAGCTGCAACAAACATGATAAAATGGGAAAAAACGGATATTCTTACAGAGAGAAGACAGATATTCAAGGCTTAGAAGAGAGAAGACACACATTGAAGCTAATCTAAAAACAACAGACATGAAAAAATACATGAATATTCCTCTGAGAGATATCCGTCGTTATTCTTTAGAAATATTTTTAGAGACATTCTGGACATACTTTGTTGATAAGATATGTGAAAGTTTTGACAAAATAATTCATTTACTAGTTCTTTATGAACAGCCTTGTTGAATGAAATTTATTCCAAATCTTTCATATTTTTCTTAGCCTCAATCAGTCCTGTGATCACTGAAACTTTGGTATCATCAGCAGTTAACACTTGAATACATAAACCTCATTTGTGCATACAGAAAGAGGAAGGATTTCTTTACTCACTTGAATAGAAATAGCGTAAAAATCAGCAGTTAAAGAAATTTTCTTCATAAAAACATGCCTTATTTGTAGTGTTTGATCATGTGGAGTAGCCCTTAAGTAACTTGCTCCAGAAGCACTGATGTTATCCATACAGCTGCATGGAAAAGTGATACTTAAGCTTTGCAGAAAATAAGAGTTGTGTTTATGAGTTGGGGAAAAGAAGTTCAAGAGCCTATTTCATAAATAAAACTGAAGAAAAGTCCTACTTCCATCGTCCACTTCATTAGAATTTACACACATGAAAAAAGATCACTGTTATGAAAACCTATTTTCTCAGGAATGTTTTCCTTCATCCCTTCTGGCTGAAATGGTTCACTGAGATTATGTATGTTACAAAATATTCATGTAAGATGGTATCTCTCAAATAAGTAATACAAAGCACTGAGTAACACTGATGTCTACTGGAGTCAACAAGAGTTAAAGCTGATTTTTTTTTACAATTTTCTCAATTTGTGGTTTTTTTTCTAATTAACAAATGAATGTTTTAGTCTGATGTAAAAATGTAAAAGAATATTAATTTTACATTCCTATTTTTATAGAATCATAGAATCATTTAGGTAGGGAAACACATAAAAGATGATTAGGTCCAATCATCAAACCAGTGCTTCCAGGTCCACCACTAAACCACATCCCTCAGCACCACATCTACATGTCCTTCAAATACCTCCAGGGAAGGTGACCCAACCACCTCCCTGGGCACTGTGCTCCAACACTTAGTAACTCTAAGAAAAGAAATGTTTCCTAATAGCATCCAAACCTCCCCTGGCACAACTTGAGGCAGTTTCCTCTTGTCCTGTCACTTGCTACCCAGCAGATGAGACCAACAGCCCACCTTGCTGTAGCCTTCTTTCAGCAGATGAGACCAACAGCCCACCTTGCTGTAGCCTTCTTTCAGGCAGATGAGACCAACACCTCACCTTGCTGAATCCTTCTTTCAGGCAGATGAGACCAACAGCCCACCTTGCTGTAGCCTTCTTTCAGGCAGATGAGACCAACAGCCCACCTTGCTGTAGCCTTCTTCCAGGCAGTTACAGAGAGCAACAAGATCAATTGAGAAGACCAAGTGGAAGCCAGAGCTGCACCTGTGTGCAGCCAGACAAGAAGACAGTAACCTTCCAAGAACATTACTAGAGCACTGTATTAAGTTTCCAGACCTGCCACAAATTCTGCAAATGCCAGTGAGCAACATACTTTCTGGGTCCCAGATTTTTCTCCACAAAACGGGAGGGATATATTGCACTTTTCCCCCTACTGCCTACCTCTCTTGCTTAGGGTGGTCACAAGTTTTTCAAAGAAGAGGCTGTGAAATTGAATGGTTCTTAAGCAGATGACTAGTGTGTATGTAATAAGAAAGGTTCATTCACAATAGGAAAAAACGTTGCATAGAAAACCCACGTCTCAACCATGCTTTTACTAAAGTAACAGTGCTAATTTACTCCAAACATAAATTATTGATTGCAACTATAGTATTGGTTTGCAAGCCAAAGCCAGAGGGCTGTTGTTTGTTTTTTAGTCAGCTTTATGGAAAAGGCTAGGAGAAATATTATATTATATGCTAATAGGATTTAATCCGAGCCCCACTGAAGCAGAACTCCCACTGACTTCCGTGCTGCTAAGATTTTAACCAGTGTGAAAATTTCTTCTCTGAATATTTCTATTTTGATTCAAGTTTCCAAAACAGCTTTGAAAAACAAATGCAAATACCTTCATATGCAAGAATTAACATCTGCATAAAAATTGACTCATGCCACTCTCCACATAACAAAACTGTTGCATGAGTATGTATTTATTTTCTAATGCTGATCAACTAGAATAAAATGCAAATTTCTAGTTAGCCAAAGGGAAGAAATGTGCTGTCATTACTGTCAGTACAGAAATCCCTCTACAAACAAGCAATAAGTAATGTCAGGAAATGTCAGTTTCAGAGGGGATGTCACCATGGAAAATAAGCTTATGAAATGCTGAAATACAAGTAGTATTGCTTCTAATTTTGAACTTTGATAGTAGAAATCAAGCCAGTTTAAAGATATATTCCACTGGAGACAGAGTGAATATACCTTAAGAGAGGAAATTCAAGTACAATCACTACTTCAAAAATAAAATATTAAATATGAAATTGATTTCTAAGGAGTTAAAGACTTGAAATTTTTAAGCATTGAATATGTAAAAACAAATACAGCACACACAAGTTCACTGATAATTCACAAGCTCATTTCAATTTTCCTCATGTTAGAGTCATTGGACTATTTCTTCCTGAGTTTGGTGAACTGGTTCATCTGAAGTAAAAGCTAACATTTTACTTGTTCTCTAAGAAAGAATACAAACCCATTTTAGAAAACCAGACTTAATTCTCTGGCTGTCAACAAGGATGCTGCTAGTGGAGTCCCTTTCAGGCCCCAAACAATGCCTGGTCATGTCAGTGAGAATACTTCTGGTGTGTTGCATATTAGACCCTTACAGGGCATTGCAAATGACACTCTTCCTTGTCAGAGCTTTAATTTAGAAAGTTCTAAACAGAATGCTTACACTGCTGTGTACTGCAGGGAGACCTCAGAACAGGTAGATTTATGGGAGATCATGGTGACAGATAAATTTAGTGAGTTGAGCATGTGGAAAGATTCTTTTTTTCAAAGAAAGCTTCTATAAGGATATAAAATAACTGTTTTTTGCAAAGAGATACTCATCATTTAAGAATCACATGATGAAAAATTATTCTATACAAAAATGTAATTTTACTAAGGGAATTATACAAACAAGATACAAAAAAGAGCTTGTCCATAATTTCAGTCATTGCTACCATTAATGGGAATTTCATTTTTTAAAATTCTTTATTGCATAATTTTGTTTTCCTGTGTTTTGTTTACTATCTTGGATTCAGATGGTGGATTATTTTAATTTGTAATAAATCATAAAGACTCATTTAATTTTCTCCAGGACACCTATTAGTGTGACTAGCTTTTTTGTTATTGCTTTTGGAAAATTATTAATTCTTGGCTAAGCTTTTTTAGGTTAACACTGCTTCCTTCCAAAGTTGACAGTTCACTAGTTTATTTTTTAATAGACAGAATATTTGGGGATTATTGATTTATTTTCAAAACATAAATCTTTAGTTTCTAGGAAGGACTGAGTACCTGAGAAGTTTGAATTGCTAAAACAAAGGTTTTTCTGAATTGGGACTTAACAGACAAAGCTAGATAATTACCATGAAGGACAGTTGGCCATTAAAAGTCACTTCTATGTCTGAGAAACAGTGACTCTGTTCAATATGCACTAGTTTAAGTTTTCATTTCTAAACAATACCTTTTTACAGTTCTGGGGGTTTAACAGATTTGTAATGGTGACTTCAAGTGAGCTAAAAGAAAAAAGGGGTGTTTATACAGCTAATTCAATGGATCCACTAGTTAAGTTATCCATGTGTTTTGCTGTTGGATGTGCACCTGTAACAGTGTAAAACCATTTTTTTCCAAAGTCATTCATTAAAAGTGAAAAAATACTATGAATGTAACATGACAGGTTAAAATCTTACTCACAGAAGAAATATCTTTATTTACATGTTCCAGAACCTTCATCTTCCAATAATCCTGGCAGAATTTCAAGAGCAATTTTTTCAAGAAAGGATTCACAAAAGCTATAAAGGAACGTTTATGCGCAGGCTTTTTCTAATCAAATTGAGGATGGCAACTTAAAAAAAAAAATCTGAAAAAGAAGATACAGTAAATCTCCAGTTTTAACAATTACTAGTTTTCACAATTTACAGGCAATGACATTGTAAAAACATTGACAAAAAACAATGTTTTACATCACTATGCTACCACGTTCTCACGGCTGAATGTAGTTTAAGTTAAACTTAAATTGCTCTTTACTATCTAGGTATTATGTCATATACTATCGAGGAGTCTGATACACTTAAATTTGACTTTAAAACACAAGACTAAGGAACACATACAAACAGCATGTCAAATTAAACAAGCAGTATTTGTACTTGATGTATCAAGTACTAACAGCTTTAGATGGAAACTGCATTTCCAGTTTGAACTCTTCCATTTTCAATACAGACTTAAAGCACTTTTCTTAACATTAGCCTTAGTGTGAACTTCACACACTCTGCATTTTCTGCTGGGGTTATTCCTCAGTTCAGCTGGCACTGTAGTTTATTTTATGGACTCTCTGAAGGTGGTTCACTTGTCTAAACCTAGGCAAGTAGTTCTGTGTAAGATGGCCTAGGGCATCTGACCTGTCCATCTGCTCTTCCAAAACAAGGACTTCTGTAGGTCTGCTAGCCCTGTGTGGAAGCCCTGGAAATTCTAGGGTGTCGCACACAGCAGTCAGTACACACCTGTTTTCAGAGAACTGAAATGACATCTCTGTCCTCTCTCATGTCTTGTTGATTAAGACAAAAATGCTTTTGTCCATGCACACAAATGGGGTGGTTTTTTTATATCATATTTGATGCAAAACAGGAAGAGGATAGAGGTACACCTCCCATTTTATCTTGGTGCAGAGTTGGGATCTGGGAGATTCTGTATCCGGATCTGGTAACCTGTAAATGTTCCAGAGTGCTGTAGTAAAAAACCAGTACTTCCAACCTTTTAAACAGAATTCAAGGAATAAAGAAAGGCAACTTAAATGAGTCCTGAATCCTTACTGTTTATCCCAAGTTTGACAGATTCTTTCAGCAAAAATATTATAAACCAAAAAACATCTGCAATTAATGGTTTACTTTGTGCTAAATTGTTTACTGTTCCTCAGGCATTTCAGTAAATCTATCTATTTATCTATCTATCTATCTATCTATCTATCTATCTTTCTATCTATCCATCTATCTATCCATCTATCTATCCCTTTTGCAAACTTATCTAGCTAAGAACGTATTGGGAGAGAGCTGCCTGACAAATTTTAAAATCCTTGGTTCAACATATAATTACTATTGTTCACTGCATAGTACAAGGACAGCCTCATGACATTTTAAACAGCTACTGATTATATTGTAAATTATATTTTCCCCTAGAATTACTGCTAAACTCAGATATTTGACTTTAAAGATCACTCACATTCAGCTTCTCTCAAAAACAGGGAAATCTAGCACTGGTAAATTTATATGGATAAGTATGTTTGCAGTCAAATGAAGACTCATTATTTAGGTATATTCAGCAATCTGTTATCCCTGAGCCAAATGTGATGTCTACATTCAGTATTCAATGAGGCAAACACACAGATGAGTTTAAAGAAGGGGCTACCAAGCTGGGGCTTTTTGTCAATGAACATGGATAGTGTTTCTGATATGTCTAGAAGGCAGGCATTGCAGGGTAGGATTTGAATGAACATTTTCCTCAAAGTTCTTTGTTGCCCTATAAGTGAATTTTCATGGTTTGACTCCATAAGCAATATCAGCAAAGCATTTGACCTTCTGTAACAGCAGCAGAAAAATAATTCTGGCAAGGCTTCTAAATTCATAGTTTACTATATTTGCAGAACTCAAGGACAGGTAAGTGTGAGAAACACACCAGGAAAAGCATGGTTTGTCAGCAGAGGTTCCTTTTATCTGCTCTGCTGTTCAGGCCTTAGCAGAGCAGTAATGTGGTGTATGACCAAAGCAGGGAAGTGACAGCAGGGTAAATCCTGACCATGAGCAAGGTGACAATGTATGAATGCCACAGCTTCCATCTTACATCAGGTCAAGCTAGTGGTTCTTTATAGGCTCTGAATGTGGAGCAAATGCTGCATGTACCATTCACTGTTAATATGGAGCATAAAGCACTGCAGTTATTTTACTCAGTTCTGTACCTGGTGCAAGGTAAATAGAAAATCTGCTGCAGACAGAAAAATATGAGCTGACAACCTGGCTTATACAGGGGACTTAAATTATTCTAAAATTATATCAACACTATTTGCATTTTTGTCATTACAGACATTAACAGTGTCCAGGGATTTTAATTTTATAGGGACCAGTTTATGAAAGGACTTAACAAATGTAATTTCATTGCCATGCTGTTTTCTTAATATTTGATTTTGTTTTTTCATTATGCTACAACAGCTCAATGTTTATTAATTAGTGGACATATTGACAGATAAACTGAATGTTTAATTAAATTACATACACTCAAATATTTAACTTCCTGTTGGAATTACTGTGATATAAATTTACCAACTCTGTGATGAAAATAACATGTAGCGAAAAAGACTATTGAATTTTCACGCTCAAACATACCAATTATAACACTATTAAAAGTATTTAGAGAAACACTCAAATTTGTAAAACCATTGAAAATTAATTCAGGGAAGTGCAGTATTCCAGCTGTATTAGTAGTGCATGGCCAAAGATGGGGAGGGAGGATTATTCTTCCCTGTGTGCAAGGCCAAAACCTACTGTCTTGCTCCATGTTACATATGCTTCACTTAGATGAGAATATAAAACTTCAGTGAAAATTATCAGATTTCCTTACATTTGTCGACTTTACTGGCAGCACAAAACTCTTTTCCTGATCAGAAACTGTTTCCATTATTTGCAAAGTATTTTTCAATTTAGTCAAATTTTTATTCAGTGTGATAGATTTTTAACACACAGGTTTTCAATTTGCTATGTTTTTTTGTGGTTTACTGACTCAAATATTTGCATGTTTTATTCCTCCACTATAATATATAATGACATTTAAAGTCTACAAGAAATATTTCACTGCAAATAGCTTTTTATATCTTATATTGGGTTTATTCTAATAAGCAGGATTAGTACTAGTACTAGATGTTTAACTGCTTAAAATACATTCACGTTTTTTAAGATCTAGAGTATATAATCAAAAGTAAGCATACAATGCTGTTTTGCATAATGCAATGTGTGCAAGTGTCTCTGTGTGTGAGAAGAAGATAGCAATATCAACAGGAGCGTTAACTTGAGCTAAGCTTGGGCCCTTGACCTTGGCTGCCTTCTTGGATGAGCCTGCCAGCAGAGAAGTGCAATGCAATGCCTAAATAATTAGGCAGAAACCAGGGTATAAGGGAAAGCAGAAGCTCCTACAAAGAACAGACTAGTTGAGGCAAAACACATCCTCAGTCTCATGCTATATACTATGCAGCAATCAGAGGGCTTCCATTCTCATTGAGTAGTTTCTTTCATAAGAAAAACAACCTACAGAAGAAAATCAAGAACTCCTGCTGTCCATCTGAAAGGAGCAGATTCATTTGTGGCTGACCTGCAGTGGTTGGTGGTGGTAACTGGATTTTCATGGAAATAAATGATCACTTACTGTGGCCGAGTTCATAGGATTGATCTAGTCAGTGGCCAAACTAATGGTTCAATGAGGTAAGATCAGCTTACTCCACAAAGGCTTCAGAAATCATGTAAACATAAGCAAATGCATTATAGTTGGCTCTAAAACCAATAAAAAAATAGCTCATGCACACTCTAACTACAGCTCGTTTTCTAAAGATAAAAAATAACAAGCCCAAACTGTATTGTTTTGTACCAAACCAGAACAGAACAGTTGCAGAAATACATGAAGGAGGCCATTGTACAGAACAGCTTTCCTTTCAGATCTTTCCATTGATAATGTCAGAAGGTTCCACTTAGCTTTGTTTAACCAGATGTCAATGAACAAAAAACCCTTTGCCTGATCTGTTCTCCAGTGTGAAGCAATGAAATATTAATTAATACTACATTCAAATGGCTATTCAATTTAGAATAGTTCATTTTTTAAAGGCAGAAAAAAAGTAATTGACATCTATGAGCAGGTGTTCCCGGTGCCAAAAAATGTCTCACTTTCACTTATTAAAAAAGCTGGGAAATGCACATTTGTTTGGGAGAGCCATTTATCCAGTGAAATCTTTAATTACATGCACCATAAAACAGGCACAAAATGCTGTCTCCTCAGACCTGTAACTTTAAGCCATTGCAAAGCGTGAACCGCCTAATTTCACCAAAGTGTAACAGTCACTACTCCGCTCTGCTGTAGCATGACAGCTGGATATGAACAGCTACTCTCTGCCATGAAGTGGAGGGGTGCCACATGACTAGAGGCAAAGCTCTGCATTGTGTCAATGTCATTTCTGTTAAAGATCTTCTTGTAGCCTGACATCCAGAATGGAGTCGCACATTATGTACAATGGATAATATTTCTGACAATATACTCTGGATGGCCTTGAGCTGATTACCACTACTTCTTCAGAAAACAGTTGTTACTGAATTGTTTCCTTTCAATAGAGTCTGCCTGAGGAAAAATAGCAAGCAAGACTTGATCGTTAGTGCTGGATATATCATAACTTTGTAATTGCCCTAGTTTGGTACTTGAAAACAATTCTTTGTCAAGGACAGGAAACAGCTTGCAATAATGGAAAGAGTAGAGCTGATCTAGATGAGCATCTTTAAGGTTATCTCATGCTTACATGCTAAACTTTATCTAGTTAATAACAAACTCAGGTTAAAGGCAAATGGTATCTTCAGGACCGATACTCAATCTTTCAAGCAGGGCTCTTCACAACATCCTTTCAGTATATTCAGAAGGGATATTGCTGCTGATTCAGGAAGATGTTTGACTACAGTGCCCTACCTGAAAGGTGAGATACAGCAATCAGTATTGGTGTCCCACAATAAATTCACTGTCTGGTATCGAGCACAGATCTTGCTTTACAAGCAGCTCGTGGATAGTCTTTGAAACAAGAGTTGAGTCTCAGAACTGAAAGTGGAACTGTGTAGTGTGGGTATCTGAGACCATTTAAACCCTGTGAAGATGTGAGGCAATAGGGTGATGAGATGACATGATCATTTGCTGTGGAGCTCCATGACAAATCTAGCTCTAATTTCTAGAAGAGGAGGAGATGTAAAGACCAAATTCCACCTCTTGCCTAGGAACCAAATCTAAAGCATGCCCTTCCTTCCACTTTCTGAGGTGTGCAGCTATTAGTCCTCACATTTCTCAGTACCTGATCAGTAAGGTCAGTCAAGACAGTCATCCTGTCATACTGTTCTACAGAAGCAGCCATATGTATACCTACATACCTGTTATTATTATTTTTACAGTTATCACACCAGCAGAGATGAATTTTCATCTAACATTTATTCCTTTAGGAGAGATTTTTCATAACAATTTATTTCAGAGACAAGAAAGCTCATCCAGAGACAAGACAGCTCATCCAGAACAAAAATACCTGCTCGGAACTAACAAGTTTAGGAGCTTCAGCTGAGGTGATTTCTGAGGGGTCTCTGCAAGTGACAGAGTTATAAATAACTCCAGCTCATCATAACAAGCACTTATATAAAAACCAGTATCCTAAGCATGAAATCCACAGCAAAACCTGAAATTCCTTAACTAGGAAAAGAGCAATTGCATTGGACTCTCTATGTAGCTTAGAAAAACCTTGAACAGCTTAGAGAGAAGAGTCAATGAGCACTGAAAGCAAAAGCTGAAATAAAAGCTGCACAGAATTGCTCAGAAAGGCAGGAAGTCAAGAATATGAAATGGGTGAAACACCTATCTAATGCCAAACTCCTATCATGAGCTCCCCTGTTGCCTAAAAGAAAGTTGAGAGTTTGGCAGGAGAAGCTGAATTCACTGGTACAAGAACAGAATATGGCACAACTCCATTTGTTATGGTCTTGGAGGGCCAAAAATGTATTAACTGCGAATAGCCTGAGTATCCTTTTGTGATTCTAGTGTACATGTGCTCTTTAAATTATTGATGATTTCTATAATTCTTTGCTTTAATTACACAAAAGCTTTTCCTTACAAACAGAATTATATATATATAACCATTGTTTTCACTGATGCTTATTTCCACATTGCTGTGTTGAAATGTTTAAGTTGACCTAAGTCTCTTTCCCATTAACATCTTTCCATTAGATCAGATATTGGCCATAATCCTCCTCCCAGTAAGCTCTAAGGACATTTGACATCAATTTCAACAGGCACAGGAACAGGAAATTTCTTGTGTTTGTTTGTATAAATGCAAATAGAATTCGGTATCTTTACTGTAACAATATTTTCCTTCTCTGTTTTAGTCCATATCTGACTAAATACCCCAACACATACCTCTATCCATGCAATTCCAAAACAGATCTGGTAATCATTTTTTTTCTATTCATAAAATAGCATAATTCTTGATTATCTTCCTGTAATAGTAGGTATAATCTTACTGTGATCACTGTGCTTAAAAATGAGAGCTGTATAAACTCATTAAGACATCCTGTAACAGAGATATCTGCCCTGTTAAAATACATAGAAGCAATTCACCTTTGAAGTTGCTAACTACATTCTGCAATTTTTACTCAAGAAAATTCCCACTGTAAAAAACCTGACAGTCATGGAATCATAGTATCACAGAATCATTACAATTGGAAGGAACCTTAAAGGCCATCTAGTTTCAAATTCCCTGCCATGGGCAAGGACACATTCCACTAGATCAGGTTTCTCAAAGCTCCATCTGGCCTACTTTTGAACACCTCCAGGGATGGGGCATCCAAACATCTCTGGGCAATCTGTTTCATAATTACCATCCTCATAGTAAAGAATTTCTTCCTAATATCTAACTTTAACCTATCCTTCTTCATCGAAAGGCCATTGCCCCTTTTCCTTGTGAAGAGTCTCTCTCCAGTTTTCTTGTAGGGCCACTTTAGGTACTGAAAGGCTGCTCTAAGGACTCTCCAAAGCCTCCTCTTATCCAGGCTGAACAGCACCAGTTTTCCTAGTCTTTCTTCATAAGTGAGATGCCATATCTGTGTGATCTTGGTGGCCTCCTCCAGATTTGCTCCAACAGGTGGGATGTCCTTCCTGTCCTGGGCACCCAGGAGCTGAATGATGTACTCCAGGTGAGCAGAAGGGCACAACCAGGGTAGAGCAGAGGGGCAGAGTCCTCTCCCTTGACCTGCTGCCCACACTGCTTTTGATGCAGCTCAGGGTATGGTTGGCTTTCTGGGCTGTGAGATCACACTGCCAGGTATTGCTGAGCTTTCTGACCACAAACACCTGAAGTTCTTCCTCTCAGGGCTGCTGTAGATCCATTCTCTGCCAAGCCTGTACTTGCCCTTGTGACTGCCCCAGCTCAGGGGCAGGACCTTGAACCTGGCCCACCTCTCAAGCCTGTCAATCCTTCCTACAGGGTGGAAGCCCTACACCCTTAGTAAGCCCTTCCTCCAGGGTGTATCAGATTAAGACTTAAGTAAAGATTATCTGGTTGGCTCATTCTTGCGCACAATATGCAAACTACACAATCTGTTGGATTAACAGGACAATGTTTCTCAGTGAACACAATATTCCTTTCTTTTATTTATCTCAAACTAGACAGTTCTGTCTACAGAATATAGAAGTTTTCCAAAAGTCTTGAAATTTCTGTAAAGCTCAGGTAAACCTACAGCAGATATTTGTAAGGCACAATGCAAATGTTCAATGCAACTGACAGCATGCTCCCACAGTCTTTATGTCTCATGAAACTTACCTTGACTCTCTACAGTCTGTGGAAGTTCAGGACATCTCTATCATAATACTTTTTTCATGTTTTTTCAAGTAAATGAACTGTGCTCTAAAGAGCCTATCACTCTCCACTGGAAAACTTGCTCAGTCGTTGATACACATCTAAATTAAAGTTAGGTGAGAACAGCTCCTTCATTCATATTAGAAATGTCATACACCTTACAACAGATATTAAAAGACTGTGACAGACTCTTCACTGATGGCTCTTTAAATAGAACAGGAAGCACTTCTTATGCTGTGCTCCCAAATTTAAACCAGAACTAATTCAGAATACTCCTTTACCTTTTGTCAGATATGAGGTCTGATAACATGATCACAATGGTCTTATCTGACCTTAAAAAATGATTGCAGTTAATTTAATCCAAAAAGGAATTTGCAGAAACATTTCCTCACTAGATCAAATTTGCTATTTTAAAATCATGCCATGAAACAAGTCTCATGATATGCATAACCAAACCTAGATATTTTATTTTTGCTTCAGCTCTTCAAATTCAATTTTGAGCTCTAACTGAAATAAAATTAGTTAATAATTAATTCCCTTACAAAGACTGCATGAATGGACTTAAAAAAAAAAAAAAAAAAGAAAGATAGGAGACATAAAAATAACTTTATTTCATCAAACCTCTAATACTACGGTCTTGATATTCATACCGAATTGCTGTAACTGCATTTCACAGATGTGTTACTCTTTTATCCTTTCTTGATAGCAATGTTTTTCCTCATGGGTTGGACAATACTATTTCTTCATCCATCCAAAATACAAGTATTCACTTGTGTCTTAGAAGATAAAATAGGTGTCACATGTCATCAAATCTGACAACTTTGCTGCCTGCTTTTCATATTACCTTTAATTCCAAAACTAATTAGTCAGTATGTTCTTCTGTTTCACAATCTTTATTATATGCCTCCAGAATTTGCTACTCAGTGCTGAAAGAATTCACTATATGTATACTTTAGTACAAGCTGTGCTCATGCCAAAGGAGTTTTAACACAGAACATAAAAATGCTCTCTCCTGTCTAAAAATTAAAATGTGAGTAAGTTTTCAGGCTTGTAGCCATACTAAATTATAAATGTGACACAGTGCATCACATATTTAACATCAAAGCCCTTAATTCGTTTATTAGTTGAAAATATTTTTGGCTCAAGTTTGAATCTTTAGCATTCACAAATCTCCTCTTACTTAGTTTTTTAATTGAGCTTGCAGTTTAGAGATGTACTGTAAACTCTTAAACATACTGTAGGTGTAACCTTCTATGTCTTAAACCCATCATATTAAATTGCACATGATAAAATTGAAAATTCAACTTGCTTTTTTTTTTTTTCTTCTTTTTGGTAGTTATGTGGGAGTATTTTACTTAAACTCAGAAGCATGAAGCAGGTCCAGAGGTGCTTTAGATACTCACACTCTCAACTTCAAAGTAGTAATATAAGCTTTTGCTTACAACCATGTGGGACATGTTTAGCTCTGGGCATATATCATTTTGTAACCTATATATGGCCAATGAAAAAGATCTACTTCTTTCCATAACCTATTTTCCCCTTACAGAAAGAGTTTAAATTTCTATGAGTAATGAGGATCACATAAAATAGTTTCAAAACCAATATTAAAATGGAAAAAGTTTGATGGAAAATATTACTTTGCTTATATCTTATCCTCTTTGTATTGGGAATCTTTCTTTCAGACTTCTAAGCATTAAATAATTTTCTGCCTCTTTCCTAAGTTTTGAAGACAGGAAGGAGATGTTCAGTGTTTTCACCATTCTCCTGTATAGTTGGCTCCTTTAGCATTTGTGCATGATGACCTTTGATTGTGACCATGAAGACAGAGAAATCAAATAATTCTGGAGCACCTGAAGGGGCAGACCAACCACTGGTTAGTGTGAAACAGTTTCTTGGTATGATGGCAGTGATATGCTTGCTCAGGAATTCAAATGTATCCAGCTGGTAGTACAGGATCCAGTGAGTTGTACTGTTCCACCTATATAATGCTCCATAAATAAGAATTAAATTTGTCTCCAGAAGTTATGTCTTCTATTATCTTCTGTTCTGTATATGTTTATACAGAATTTTGAACTTTTTTTTTCCATTTTTTATGGGGTTTTTTTGTTTGTTTTAAGAGAAAAGACAAAAACTGGGCAACAAATTACTTTGGCTTCCAACTGTCATAAAAAGACATTATAATTTAATTGCACAATGATTTATATCATGGGAGATGTCGAAGTGAAAATAAATATCACTCTGTTGACTTATGTGTGTTCAAACTCAATTCAGAATGTTACCAAACCAAATTTATTTGGTTTATGGTTTGGGTTTTTTTTTACAAACCAAGTATTTGGGATTTGCAAATGTGTGAGTTCACAAAGAATAGCAACATTGTTTTGCCTACAATTACATTTAACATTTCTTTCAGATTCTCTCCACACCATACAAAGTTATTAATTTTTAATTAATCACCACATTGCTTGAAGAAATGTATTTTTCCTAATGTGAATTTCATCTTTCCAATTTAAGGTGAGACTGAAGAAACCAGTAAATAAATACAAAATAGATGGTTTCATTTTTCTGTACTGTTTACTCCTGCAATTATTAAACTTTGAACCTTAATTTTTATCAGTCACTAAAATGTTTATTCACAGCCTTCGTTAATGTTTCACATATTCCTTAAGACTTTTTCTTCCAGATATTTTACTCAAAGCAATACTGAAATGTATTGGTTTCATGTTCTGACTTTCATTTCACTAAAATTATGTATTCAGTTTTTTCTAAAATCAGATAATTACTTCCTAAGCTTTTTCTATATGCTCAGCCTTGCAATGACTTTTGCATGTCCTTATCTTCATGCACTGGATAAAACCAAGGTTCAGTGAAGTTATATCATTAAGCTCAATGTGACTAGGACAGGATAAAAAGGAAATTTTTACCATTTGATGCCAAATTTCTCAATCCCCTTGCCTGGTTTGAAAGCAGTTCTGTGACTACTGTACATTACTGGATTTTTAAGGTAGAGATTTTTTTCAAAAATGTCGCTACCTCTTTCTCAATATGGTGACAAATTAAATTTAAAAGAAGAAAATAAATAAGGAAGGTGAATAATCCTCTTTAGCCTCTGTTTTTAAAAACATGGAGGTGATGTCATTAAGTTGTGTCATTCTTTGAAATGACATTATTTAGAAAATATTCTGAAGGTTCTAGTATTTTTTTCAATAAGTAACCAAGATCAGACATTCTTTTGAAGTAGAATTGCCTTTGTTCTAGAGCTATTTTGGATAAATAATTAAGGAATTATTTGTTTTGGTAATCTTTTTGTTCCAAAGCACAAGTACAGTACAGCTACTGCAAATGACCAAGTGATACTGTATAGCTTGCACTTAATAAGGGCAAACAAATTTTTAGAAGCTGTTTTCATGGCAAATAGAAAAATGACTAATGGAGATAAAACAATCAGCTGAGAAGTTTTAGTTAGGTCCAATCTCATGGAACAATAGGATGCTTTGGTTTGGAAGTGACAAAAGACCATCTAGTTCCAACCCCCTTGCCATTGGCAGTGATACCTCCCACCAGACCATGTTGATCAAGGCCACATCCAGCCTGGCCTTGAACATTTCCAGGGATGGGGCATCCACAGCTTCTCTGGGCAACCTGTTCTAGTGCTTCAGCACCCTCTGAGTAACATGTTTTTTTCAAGTATCTACTCACACCTACCCTGTTTCAGTCTAAAGCCATTCCCCCTTGTCCTGTCACTACATGCCCTTGTAGAAATGCCTCTCTCCAGCTCCCTTTGTAGCCCCCTTGCCTCTCTCCAAGATGTCCCCAGAGCTTTCTCTTCTCCAGGCTGAACAACCTCAACTCTCTTGGCCTGTCTTCACAGGAGGTGTGCTCCAGCCCTCAGATCATCTTTACAGTCCTCCTCTGTACTCACTCCAGCAGGTCCCTGTCCTTTTGTTGGGTGTCCCAGAGCTGGGTGCAGCACTCCAGGTGAGCAGAGGGCCACAACCACCTTCCTCAACCTACTGCCTACCTTTCTTTTGAGGCAGCCTAGGGTGCAGCTGGCCTTCTGGGCAGGAAGTACACACTGTTGGCTCATGCTGAGCTTCTTGTCAACAAGCATGCCCAAGTCACAGAATCACAGACTCAAAGAATTAATTAGGCTGGGAAAGACCTCTGAAATCATCAAGTCTGACTTTTGACTGAACACCACTATGACCAGTAGACCATGGCACTAAGTGTCACACCAAGTCTTTCCTTAAACACCTGCAGGGATGGTGACTCCACCACCTCCCTGGGCAGCCCATTTTAGAGTCCTCCTCAGGTCTGGTCTCAAAAGATATTAAATTATCAACAAATAATTAGTAATTATAGTATTGTTCCTATATAGACTGGACAAAAGTGATTTTCTTTCTCTTGTGAACTGATAAATTATACAAGATTTTTTACTTTTAAATTTCGTCTATTGGCATCCACCTAATCTGAAGCACTTTAGTGGAAACATTTTATTGAAGATATACAGCAACTCAAAGCTCTCTTATTCACATATACTCTATCATTACATGGGGTCAGGGTCAAGAGAATGGCTTTTTGAAATTGGTACACAAAGATATTTTTGCTGGACTTCCTCAGTACGTGAAAAATGACAGTGCAGCTGGAAAAAGCACCACTATGAGTCCCAAAAATGGCCAAGAAAACTTGAAGCTTTTTTACTAGAAATGCTGTCTTCATAGAAGCTTCTCAAAACATTTTTTTAAAATTTAAATGGCACTTTATGATGTTTTAATATTATCACATCCCAAAGAATCTTAAGTCTCTGCAGCAAAGTTAATTAGTTCAACACCCACTCACAGTTGTGTTCTAAACTGTTTTACTTGTTTGAAAAATGTCCTAAAGTAACATAAATATACATTTTGATTTCATATTGTATTTCTATACAACAATTACATTTATATATTAAAATGAACTTTCTAGGTAATGTATTTATATTTTGAAAAAAAAGAGTTTCACTTGAGAGCTGCAAGAAGGATCCAGGTAACTACAAACCCTAACCCTGACCCCTGGGAAGGTGGTGGAGAAAACCATCCTGAAAGCCCTTTCCAAACACATGATGGACAAAGTGGGAGTGATAAGCATTTATTTATGAAGAGAAGAGTCTAAAAACATTCTATGGTGAAATGACTACAGTAGTCAGTGGATGAGGAGCTATTGCTTATCTTGAATTTAGCAAGGCTGTCAGCAATCCTGTAATACCACCACCCCTGGAAGAGCTTAAAAAGCAGATAGATATGACACTTCATGATATGCTTTAGTGGGCATGGTGGTACTCAGGCAAGTTTTGGACTTGGAGGTGTTTTCCAGCCTTAGTGATGATACGATTCTGTATCGTCCTCAACAAACACGAAGCACAGGTTATACCCGCAGACGCTGAGGTGAGCTGAAAGGTGGCTGAGCTGCTGGGCTCAAAGCTGTGGTTAGAAGAATGAAGCCCAGATGAAGGCCAGCCAGTGGTGGTGTTTGCCAGAGGTCACTGCTGGGGCCAGTACAGTTTAATGTCTTCAGTAATTACCTTGATGATGGGACCGAATGCAAATCTGCAGATGATTTGCAAACTTGGGAAGAAGTTTTGACACAGCAGATGCTTATGCTGTCAAAGGAACCTTAAAAGGCTAAAAAATGGGCAAACAGTAACAGTCTCAGAAGATTCAAATCTGAAATGTTAAATCCTGCACCAGGGGAGGAATAACTACATGCACCAGTACTGGCTGAGGACTGAATGTCTGGGAAGCAGTTTTGGAATCCTGATGGAAGAGCCAGCAATGTGCCTTTGAAGCAAGGAAGGCAAATAACTTTTTCTGGATTGACTTAGGAACAGAATCTCACCACCTGCAGGCTCACTGTGTGATCCTTCCTCATCACTGGAGAGGCCATAGCTGGAGTGCTGGGTCCAGTCCTGAGTTCCCTGGCACACACAGTAATGAAAATATGGAAGTGAGTTTAAACTCAGTGCCATGAGGATGAACAAGTGTTTGGAGCATGTGAGCTACACTGAGAGGCTGAGAAGCTTGCCTTGTCCATCCTGGTGAAGATATGCAGGGGCATCTTATTCATGTATACAAACAACTGATGAATGTGAAAGTTAAGAATATAACATAGATAATAATTTATAATTAAAGCAAAAATAATTTGTCAGACTATGCATTAAGCAACATATATATTGCTAACTGGAAGCTTCATGGCAAAAGTTCTGTGTTGATATGAAATTTAGGATGAGACAATGTGATAACTATGTGTTGAATGAAAATTATTTTACTAGAAAATCTTGAGACTTCTGGTGACTCATAGAAAGTAAAACTAGGGACATATTTTTAATTTTGGAATCTCCATTCCTATAGCACATAGGCTTGGTGCACCTACACAAAACATAGCAATTTCATGCTCCATTGCTTTTGATGTGACATAAAAACTTAAGAATTCACACATTGTGTCAGATCATAGATATATCTAGGCCAGGATGTTGTGGCCATTACTGACTGCATAGAAAAGAGTAAAAACAGAGCAAACATATTTGATGCTTTCCCTTAACAGTGTCTCATCTTCCATCTATTTTCAGTTCAGGGATTTTATGAAGTAGATTGCTTTTCTATGTACTTACAAACATCAGTGAATTTCTGTTCAATGAATTTGCCTAGGTATGCCCTTGAGTAAAACTAAGTTTTAAACATCTATTATGTGAGATTCTGCAGTGCTCAGTGAGCTTTTATTTTGTCAAAAATCTTAAGAAAATGGTTGAGTTCCTAAGAACTATAAACTCTCTTAATGCAGGGTGAAAGTAAGGGTTAGTGAAATGCTAAAGCATTCATAATCAAAAAAAACTAACACTGTCAGAAAATTTTTTTTTGGATGCAAGTTTTTTCCATAGATTTTACAATAGCAAAGCTGAAAATTGTAAAACCATGCAAAATATTCAAAGTTGCTGCATTTAAATAAAGTCATAAAAAATTACTCTTAGATTTTTAACTCAGCTTGGCCTACCATTTAGCTGACATGCAATTTGATAAATAATCATGTCGTATATGTTCTTGCTCTTCTGTATTTGCACAATTTTAGTAAACATATTCTTCATCATATTTATTCCCTCTATTTCATTTCTAAGGTCTTCCTAGTCATGACTATGTCTGATGAATACTGTTGTTATATGATTGGTGAGTAAGTCGACATTAAAAAATTTCATGGACTAATTCTCTAGGCTTCTTGCAGAGCATTCTGTACAGAAGGCATTTTTTTTTTCATACCTTACTTAAAGGCTGAGCATTGAAACAGCCCTTGCAAATGTTTATTGGCATCAATCTGCTAAAACCAGACAGATACTTTAGGCTGCCATGATTTCTTCTACCCAAATCAGTGTTACTTTTTATCTTTCTCCTCTCACTTAACTGAGTGAAAATACACGATCCTTTTGTCCCCTGAACCTCAACCATGATGAGTGGCTCCTGGAAAGCAAATTCTTTTCAGGACTGTTCACTGATTAGAAACCAATGAAAAATGAAAATGGGAACTTTCTTCATGCATAGCTCCAAACTGAAGCAGCTCTTCATGTCCTCCAAAGATGAAACACTCGCTCACACCAAAGCAACAGGAACTTGACCCACAGTGGACAAGGGCACCACCTGCTGACACCTGCCCTTTTGCTCACTCCCCTACTGCCCTGCACTGAGGCTGATATCCTCTGATCATTGGAAGAGAACCAGCAACTTTCAAAATCCCTTTGGTTATTCCATGTTCTTACAACAAAGGCTTCTTCAGGTACCTCAACTTTCAGCTACACTATTGGGTCTTGGATTCTTGGTCTGAAATTACTCAGTTATTTTTCCTCCCCATTACACCATTTGGCAATGTTTTTTTTCTCTTCAGTTTTCCAGAACTGATTTTTCCTGATCAGCTTCCTTTTGATTTTACACAGAATTCCAGAAAACAATAATCTGGATAGAAAAGGAGGAAGCCATTATATGCTTATCTGTAAAAAAAAAAAAGCATTTCTGGAAATGCATGTTTTAGACTACAAAATTCAGAAAGAAAACTTTAAAGAGAAATGTAGATCATAAAATACTCCTTTGTAAAGCATTTTCATGGTTTTTTTTTTCCACAAATTTTTCCCAAATCTGATAATTGCTGTCGCTGAAGATTGGACTGTGATGCAATTTATACTTCTAAGAATATCTATTTTTTTCCCTCTTTTTTAAAGTCTTTTTCTAGTAAATTCTTTATGGAGATAACGGGATCGTTAATGATTTTTGAATCTGCCACTAATTTACTTACCATTTGCCTAAAGGACACAGCTTTAACTGTACTTATTTTTCTGTCATTAACTGTCAATTTAATTTATATTCAAAATGATATAAAATTATTTTGTAATAACGTTATCTTTAGTTTTAAACAATGGAAAAGGTTTTGATTAATTTTAGGATTACTAGAACAAATTGGCGTGAAAGTAGGTTAAAAAAATCATGAAATGCCTTTGATCAAGAAAACTTCTGGGCTCCCTGCCAATTTCAAAAGAAAAGAGAGATGTTCAAGGTAAAGGCGTTGGTGTTAAGCTAGTGTCTCAGTCAGAATCTGGAAAAAGAGGCCCTTACATTTTGAGTCCTTACATATACGAGAAGCCTTGCTGAAATTAACTGGGGAGAAATAAAGCAGAAAAAAAAAGGTTTCTGTAGCAGGCAAAAGGAAGATGCAGATATAGACAAAAATGAGTAGTAGTACTTTTCAGGATTAGAATACTCTTGTACATAGAGAAGCATGTATAAGGTATAACATATAACTCTTGTAGCATGTCTAAAGAAGAAAAATTCAAATAGGCACTAAATTAGCTTTGAGACACCTCAAACACGGGTTGTTTGGGGTTTTCCATTTTTTGTGGTTTTTTTTTAAGGAATAGCCAGGAAAATAATAGTGTAGTCTTCTGCAAATAGTTGTATGAGGAATCGCAAACTTCTCAGGAAAAAAAATGGGGTGAATCTGAGTTGTTTGGAAGGAATAAGCATCTATTACAGGTAGGAAAATATGTCACCACTTGGGAACATAAACTGAGGACATCCTTTAGATTAAGATCCTGTGAACCCTTGCAATCCATGCTCTCCTTCCATCAGAGCAGAGGGTGTCAGGCTCCTCTAACAGAACAATTCTGCACTAGAAAAGGAAGGAGGAAGTCTTTTTAATTAGGGTCCTTTTCTATTAAATATTTATGGAACTGGAAAATGTTGCAGTAGGCAAAAAAAAAGGGACTCACGAGGAGAAAACTATTAGAAATAGCTATTTGCTAACTCTACTTGAACCGTTGTAGATGAAACTCTACTTTTTCCAAGTCACCATTCCACTGCTCAATGCAAATTTTCTTAAGTCATTATGGCACTGCTGTCTCCAAAGAGAAATTTTAAATTACATTAATAAGCATCAAATAGTAGTTAGAATAGTTGATGGAAATTGTTTCCAACCTTAAAGTTTTATTGACTTGACGCTGTAGAATTGCTTCTCTGTTTCCTACTTCCTACTACTTCCTACTTCAAATGAATTAAAATTGTATTTTGCTGGCAGTGCAAAGGCTGAGCATGGCAGATCAGGCCTCACTCTATTTTCACATTACTGCAAACTAGGAGTCATTTGTAAAACAATAGATTTACACTGCTATACAATTTTGTAGGTGGGCTAAGCAAGCAAAAATAACAAGCCCTGGCACCCCTTCTAAAAATGCTTGGAACTCCTCCAATAAAAATGCCATGTTTTGGAAGATGAGCTTCGTCTTTAGATGAGGTGGTAACGGACACTACAAACCATAAAATGCTCATGGCTGGCAGAGTGGCTGACATCCACACATTTTTGACCTCAACATTTGTCTGCTGCAACAATTTCTAAACTACCAACCCAGAAGAAATGCTTATTGCTCCAGGAAATAAGCTCAAATTTTAGAAGGATGTTTATGATATAGGTGGTTGGTACCATGAAGATGGACAGGATATAGGAACCTAAATAAAACTTGCTGCATCATTGTGAAGCTCTGTCTTCTACAGTAGCTCCATGCTAAATATAGAGGCAAACCTAAGGTGAAGAATTGTGAGGTCATGATACTCAGAAATAATCCCAAGACTAACCAATGAGATTGCTACTTCTTTGGTCACCACAGTCTGTGAGCAAATTCTCAATATATTGCATGATAAATCTCTTAGTGAAAAGAACAGCAATGAAGACAGAAGAGGACAGTGCTGCCTAAATCTGGATCTCAGTGCTATGTCTGCATTTCAGAATAAAACACATTTTTCTCTCTTTAATTCAGATACAAACACACATACCCACAGAAGGGGAAGAAAGGTAGCTGTTCTTTTAATCAAAAGTGCATAGTACTGAGTAGCCACAGTGGACCTTGCATGTAATTTTTGGTGCAGTATCAGGACAAGACTACCAGCAAGGTATGCAAAGAGTGAATGTCAGAAATGTTCATACTTGTGGAATCAATGTTTCACACTGGAAATTTAGAAATAGAAAAAAGACTATCTCTGTTAAAAAAAAAAAAAAAGAAAAAAGGTAGGAAAAAATACCTGAAGGGAAAAGAAAAAAAGCGAAGATTGATTTATTCCTTAGCAACTTCTGTATGTTACTGCAAAATAGCAAAGCTGAGATACTGTTTATGATTTAAGACACCCACCTGTCAGTAGCTAGCACACTAAATTGGTAATTGTTCACAAAACCAGCTAAAACACATCTATTGGTTTTACATGTACTGGTAAAGGAGAACTGGGACCATAAAATACTAAACCCCACAATTTTTTAGCTTCTCTGTCACATCTCAGTGCATTTAATATCCTTCTGTCATATTATTTATGACTTCACAAAGAAACCAGTTATTTCCCATTATCTCCTCAATAAATAAGTAAAGCAGAGCATGCTGCAGCACTACAAATCGTTAATGAGATGCCTACAAAATCGTCACGGTGTCTGCTCTCAGAAGCTTGCACAGCATCTAACTATCAGAGTTCACCTCATCCCCGAAGAATAATTGCATTTTTTACACATTGATATGTTCCAACCTGACGGCTGAGACACACATTTCAAAGTGGATTCCATAAAGTAAGTAAACCTTTCCATGACACATTTAATATTTAAAAAACCAAAAATTCTACAAGTGTTTTCAGTTTTCATTAACATTTCCACACGTCTATCATAAGAGTGTTGCCTTCTTTTCTTGTAGGGAAAACAGGTCACAACTTTTACCTTGGATTTATTGTGGGAAAAATCTGACACTCCAGCTCCCACTGGAATAGAATAATGATATAGAAATGCTACATTGTATACCATAACACATAACTAAAATCCTAATGTAAAACCTGCTGAAGAAATAGAAAGCCTTTCCATTAGCTCCTGTGGGCTTTGTCTTCAACCCTAAATGCTGGTAGAAATCATTACATTTTCTACCCATTTATCTATATTACTGCTTAAAAAAAAAAAAAAAAAAAAAAAAAAAAAAAAAAAGCACAGGTAAAAAATGTTCCTCTTCTTTTATTAGATCAATAAGCTGTCACAAATTAAAAGAAACAACCATAAAATTACTTCTACATTTAAAAAGACAAAATATTTACCAATATTTTTCAAATACAGCAAGTACAGTGTTCCCTGTCATTTCTACTGGCCTTTTTTATCACAAGACATAGTGTTCATAATGCATATTTCTTAGTTTTTATTCGCTGTAGGTTCTCTCATTTCATTTCACTAGTTTGTAGTAGAGTTTCATAATATTCATGTACATTCTTTTCTTCTAGCAATATTTTACATATTGGAACAAAAATTTCACTGGTGCTTTCCACTGTTTATTAAATGCACTATCAAGGACAGAAGATGTAAAAGTGGTGAGTTTTTTATGGTTTTCCTCTTTTATTCAACTAGCAGAAAAATATTTATCTGAGACTCCTTAAATACATGTACAGAGGCTACTGCAATATAACCATAATGCCTCAAGAGAACATATTTTTTTTCTGAGGTGACCTGTTCAATATATTCTGAATACCTTTCTCCTGAGCAAGTTGCTGTCACTCTGTTTGAGTGGACAATGTCAGTAGGGAAAAGCACCTTGGGCAAAGAAGCTTGAAAATGAAATGGGGAACAGTTAAATTGCGTGAGTTCATTAAACAGAGCAGGACCCCCAAATCTGAATGGGGGAATAAAAAAGAATAAAGAGAAATAATTCTTGGCTCTGACATCATAACCACTTCATTTTGTTCTCCTGGAATGGGATTCAAGTAGAAAGTGAAGACATTTTTGGTATATGTATGTAGGTTTTCATACATGAGTTAGTATTAAAGCTCAGGTTGCAGTCATTGAGTCTAGAGAGTGATTTACCTGACCTGAAAGTAGAGATATATATTTGTGCATCTCACCTGGGGTAGTACTTAGACACTCCTAAACTAGTTTGGTGGTGGTTTTTTTCAAGTATGTGATTCAAGAGAAACAGAGAAAGATCACCATTATTTACAATAAGATAAGGAAAAAGAAATTTCTCAGGCAGAAAAGGAAATCAGACAGAAGATGATTTGTAAAATTTCTGGAAATGTAAATGTCAGCAAAAAAAACTTTTTTAGTCAACAGCCAGTCTCAGGCAATAAGGATAAAGATACATGTTTATGCACAAAACTCATTTACACATGCTATATGATTACTGTTTAATAAGCCATTTCCTTCCAGGAAACAGTTGTGAATATGCATAAAGTCATTCATGCACTGCATTCATGTCAACAAAGTTGCAATGTTCTCTGAAATCTAATAACACCCAAGAATAAAATCTATTCTCTCTCAGTCCTTACAGGATTTTCAGAGTATTGGCATTCATGTCTCACATCAGAAAAAAAATTAACTGCAAGTTTATTTGTTTTTCATTAAACAAATTATTTGTCTAATGGTTATCATGTGTTGGAGGAACCTAAGGAAGTGTGATATCACTGGGAGTGATGGATTTCAATTTGGAAAGGGGAGTGATGGATTTCAATTTGGAAAGGCAAGCAAGCACATAAGTCCATATAATAACCACTGTGCTGTTGGTAAGTCTTAGCCAGTAACTTATTTTAACTGATTGTTTGACAGATTCTTGTTAGAGAAATGAGGTTTTTTTCTTCATACATATTTTATATAGAGGACCAAAGAATCATCTAGGTTAGAAAAGACCACTGAAGCATGGAGTCAAACTGTTAACCCAGCACTTCTGTGTTCACCCCTAAACCATGTCCCCAAAGTAACACATCTACAAGTCCTTACCAGCTCAGGGATGGTGACTCAACCACTTCCCTGGGCAGTCCATTCCAGTGCTTGAGCCCTTCCAATATATAATTTTTTTCTACATCCAATCTAAACCTCCCCTGGAACAACTTGAGGCTCCTGTGATACCGTTTGTTACTTAGGATAAGAGACCAACCCCCACCTGGCTACAAATTCCTTTTATGTAGCTGTAGAGAGAGATGAGGGTCTCCCCTGAGCCTCCTTTTCCCCATGCTAAAGAACCCCAGCTCTCTCAGTGCAGCAATTCCTCATACAACTCACTCTCTAGACTCTTCACCATCTCCATTGCCCTTCTCTGGACACCCTCCAGCCCCCCAATGTCTTTCTTGTAGTTGATGCCTTAAGTTTTAGCTTTCATATTTTCCAGATTCTGTACTGCATTAGAATATAACTCTGAGCTTCATATAAAGTGTTAGCAAGTTCTCCTCACAGTTTGGTTAGACAAAACAATCCTTTTCCAGCCCAAGAACCAAGGGCACCACTGTAGCTTCAGGCCCAAAAAGTACAAACAACAGCGAATTGAGGAGAGCACTCTGGGAGGATGGGAATTCATAGCCTGGAGCTGTAATTGGACAATTAACACCAATATGTAAATGGACCAAAACTTGTAAAAGTGTGAAAAGGTGTGAGCCAGTGTCCATCTTGGGTGGAGCCATGACCAGGCTCTTGTACTGCCCAAGGTGTATCCTTTGAAGGCCTTTTAATAAACACCTACTTTATTCCTTTACCACTGTCTAACCTCTGGGCCAGGTAGCCTCTCAAGGCATCATAGTGAGTGGCCCAGAACTCGACACAGTGCTGCCTTACCAGTGCTGAGTACAGTATATGACCTTATCCCAATACAGGTAGCAGGACAATCACAAAATGTAGGCAGAAGCATCCATTCAAATGTCTGTTATGCCAAAAGAATAATGAGGAGATGTAATATATGACACATTTTTCACTGACTATTTCAGTAAACAGATCAACCAAGAGATAAAACCTTTATTGCTCTAAATAGCACTGTTATACCAGTCCAAAATTAGATACATCAGACTCTGTCTGTCATGTTCTCTTATGATATTAGTGCGTGATATACTTTCAAGGTTGCCTGAAAGCTTGTGAGAGTTAGCAAGGCTTTTGATAAGTTAACGAGAAAAATACCAACTTGTTCCCCTTTTAGCTGTAAGAACTGAGCAAATTCTTACTCCATGAGTTCATTAAACAGAGCAGGACCCCCAAATCTGAGTGGGGGGATAAAAAGGAATAAAGAGAAATAATGCTGAGGAAATAAAAGGAATAAAGAGAAATAATGCTGAGGAAATAAAAGGAATAAAGAGAAATAATGTTGATTATGACCATTACTGTGAAATACTCAAGGTGGGATCTCATCTATGACTTGACATCCCTATTAGCAGAGGAGATGCTGTATCATTTATTTCCCATTAAGATTTTCCCAACAAAAACCAGATAAATCTGTTACATCAGAAGTTGGAATGTACTATCTTACTCTTTTCTTGTTGATGAAACTATGCTTCAAGTACATTTAATTAAACTCTATCATTTGTTTTTCTCACCCTGTGTCTGCATAAGGTACTGAGAGCAATACATGTATTGGAGGAATGCCTGTTAACACTCCCATGGATCTGGGATAAAATCCTTAAGAGTTTGACATAATTCAAGAAAGTAATTGTTGTCCTGGTCAATACCTTTCTAGAGGTTTTTACACTAAAGCTTGATGCAAAGCCCTCTCAGGTCAAACCAAAGACTATTTGATTTCCATGGGCTTTGGATCAAGTGAATAGCACTAAATCCTGCAAGGCATTCAGGGACTCACAGGTGCTGCAGCATTTATGCACCTCACATTGAAATTTTTATTTAGTTTTTGTGTTCTGCACCTGACAAAAGTTCTCATCACCTTGTAGATTAGGACCTTTCATTATATAAATAGCTGAAGAAAGTAAGGGTCATAAGAACTACTTGTGAGTTTAAAGCATCTGTTTTCCTGTTTGCACAGTATTCGCACTCTATGATATTCTTGGATACTCTGAACCTTTAATTAAGGTACTTAAGAATAGTTATAATGTATCCATTGTCCACAATTCTTTAAAAAGTATTTAGGAAAAAAACCAATCTTCCTAATCTAAACTTGATCCGACCCACAGCTAAGTTATTTCCATTAACTGAGAACATGAGAGGGGGAGGTGAAGGAGATAAATTAGTGTAAAACTAAAGCCCTGTCGGTGGCTGCAAATAAATTACATGGTTAGGACATAAGCAAAGGCAAGAACACCATGATACTACACCAGTTATACCATCAGCAATCTGTAACTTCTACCCAAGGCAGAGGTTGTGTCCTTTTTCTTTGATGTGCACTGGTGGATATCTTGCCATTAATTTTTCTAATTGTTTTTTTAAGTCAAAAAAAGAATGGACTAGTCATGTCCAGTTTATAGCCTTTCACCATTAGATGAAATTGTTCTTACATAGCATTTTTTCTGAAAGTATACTCCACTCCACACATGGATGAAAAGTCAAAATTGCTTTGAACTGAAATCCCAAAAGCAATTAGAATCAAACAAGCCAAATGTTTTAGGTTTTTGTTCTACATTTCTAAAAGAAAATGAATAAAAAGTAAGTGGGTTTCATTCACATATTTTTGGAAACAGGAATTTCATAAATTATATTTTTCCAACTACATTTTACTTTTATCAAAGTCTCACATAAGAAAAAAAGTTCAAAGACTCCTGAAGAGATTTTCTATTGCCTTACATTGCAAGAGCTCTTGATGTTTCATTGTGAAATTTTAGAAGAAATATGAGGTTTTTTTGGGAAAAAACCCAAAATTTATTTGAACATATTCAATTCATTCTGATATTATCTTAGAACTGTAGACTATTATGGGTTGCAAGGGACTTTAAAGATCATCTAAATCCAACCCCCTGGCCTTGGGCAGGGGCACCTTCACTAGACCAGCCATGTTCAACTTGGCCTTGAACACTTCCAGGGATGGGACATCCACAACCTCTTTGGGCTACCTGTTCTCATGCCTCACTGTCCTCCCAGTAAACAATTTCCTCTTACCATCTAATCTAAATATCTCCTCTTTTAGTTTAAAACCATTCCTCCTTGTCCTATCACTGTCTGTCCATGTAAAAATTCGCTCTCCCTCACTTTTATAAGGTCTTTTAGGTACTGGAAGGCCAAAAAAGGTCTCCCTGGAGTCTTCTTCAGGCTGAATAACCACAACTCTTTCTGCACTGTCTTCATAGGGGAGGATATTCAGCCCTCTGATCATCCTTGTAACCTCCTCTGGACCTTCTCCAACAGGTCCATGTCTTTCTTGTGCTGAGGACTCCAGAGATGGATGCAGTACCCCAGGGGGGGTCTCACCAGAGTGGAGGGGTGGAGCAGAATCCCCTCCCTTGCCCACCTGGCCATGCTGCTTTCGATGCAGCCCAGGATGCAGTTGGCTTTCCAGCCTTTGAGTGCACAGTGCTGGCTCATCTTCAGCTTTTCATCAATAAGGACCCCAGAGTCCACCCTTCAAGTTCATGTCTGACCAACCTGGAGATAAGAATGTTGTATGGGACCATGTTGAAGGCCTTACAGAAGTCTAAGTAGATGACATTGGTCTGTCTTCCCTCGCTGATTGTTGCCCACCATAGAGGGCCACCAGATTGTTCAGGTACAATTTACCTTAAGAAAGCCATGTTGGCTGTCCTAAAATACCTCCTTGTGTTGTATGTGCCTTAAAACTACTTCCATAAGCATTTGCTCCATGATCTTCCCAGGCATAGAGGTAAAGCTCACCAGTATGTGGTTCCCTATAGCCTTCTTTCTTTCCTTTTTAAAAATAGGAGTGATGTTTCCATTGTCTGACTGCAGAAGTTCTTAGCTCTTTTATAATTGTCTGATCAAAATCAGTAACCACAATCACTAAAAGTTACCAGTTTTTATACTACAGTAAAGAACTCATGTGAACAGGTGTATTTTTCTTTACCTCACACCATGAATCTGTTGTAGTGAACCTGCCTGAAGGACCACAGTACACTGGAGAGCTAGTGATTCACATAACAGTGAAACCCACCAAGTATAGCAGGCCATGCTAAACATCCACCCCAGGATGTGTTTTGTTTTAGGTTGTGCTTTGTTGTACAAACACATTGTCTGCAGGATAAACCTGCCCAGATCACTGTAAGATAGGAGCCTGCAGGTAACTTGGTACTGGTGATTACACCACCTGTACGACCTTGCCTTCATCTAAAAGTGCAGCAAGAAGGTATCATGAAAATATCCTTCATTAATAGGGTTGTTTTATTGCAATAAATAAATAAAAATTATTCAATACTACAAAGAACCAAAAGAGAAATCTCTGCATGCACAGGCTCTATGCAGCATGACGGGGAAAAATCCCCCCAACCCACCCAATGCTAAGTGAATTCATAGTTCCCAGCATCTGAAGGGGTATGAGATTGACTAGATAACTATACTCCTATTTATGTTATTAAAACATCTATTTTATTAAGTAATTTGTTGTTGTACCTTTCTTGTCAAGACTCAGAAAAAATCCTGCATCTTCAGTCTCTCCCCTCACATCCCACCACTCCATCCTGGTGCAGAACACTAGCCATTATCAGGCTGCTTTATTGAACTGTCCAAATCTATTTCTCTCTAGCAAGCTAGTTAGGTAAATAATTTCTCTGCAGACTGGCTTCATAGGTCCCTGCTCTCAGTTTGTTTTGAAAGGCAGTGGAAAAGGGGTTGGCATAATAAAAATATAACTTCAAATCTCAGAAGAATGTAAAAAACGTGTCTTCGTACCAGGATTTGTTCCAAGGAAAACTTAGAAGTAAGCAAGAAGCTTAAGAAAGAGTTTCTTTCCCATCATTATCATCACTCTTCTAGCTCTTCAAAAGCATTACCTTGAACTGCAATTGGGAACAGATCTATTTTTAAAAAGTATTATATCAAAATTGTTACCCCAAATTATGAAATAACCACTGTTTCCCCTCAAAGGAGAACAGTGTTTTGATAGTTATGTAGGATAGCACTTTTTCTTTAAAACTTATTTGGAAGTTTATGATAAAGCTGGCCAGTGAAGGGAAGATAAAAGAGGAAATATTGTTTCTTCTGTAGTTCATTCATCTCTTTTCACAGATACAAAAAAATTAATATGCCACTTAATGCATAAAAGAGCAAAATTTCATGAACTCTTACACAAAAAAAAAAAAGGAACATACTGAAGGAAATGTTATTTCACACTTGTATGGAACTGTACTAGCTGGCAAATTTGAGATTTGCTGTTCTGGAAAAACAGATCATGAAGACAAACTAAAATGAGTTAAACCAAATCTGTGTTGATAACAGGATTTCATACCAAATTACAGAATTCCCTTAACCAGAGAGATTGGTATTATTTGCAGAGAAGTGAACAAAGTTCAGAAGGAAAACCAGAAAGACATAAACTCTGGAGCAGTTTTGACTCTAATACCCTGCCATAGCCTTTAACGTTCTGTAGTACTTCAGTCCGGAGGCAGCTTTAGAGAAAATCATATTTTTTTAATTGAATTAAATATGAAAATGATTACTGCAATGAGTAGAGTGTCCCTGCTGAAATTTATTGTAGTGTGTCTCCAAAATTTTCAGTCTGCTTCAGAGCTCTGCCTTGGCAATGCCTAACTGCAGTCTAGAGCTCTGAGACCTCCTGGAAGAACAGTGGCATGGGGGATATGTCTGATGTGCCTCCTTTGGGACACTTTAGAAACGAACAGTGGTGAAACAGCTTACAAGATCACCACGTGGCTTGGTCTTTAGGTTTCCCATTCAGAAGAACAGAAATAGTTTACAACCCTTTGAAGGATAATCAAGGTATGCAAGCTCTCCATATCTTAACTCTCAAGCATTTCTATTTGAAGAATGACTCCTTTCCTGCAGAAAATTACAGTGTATACTTAAATTTTCTTTCAATTTTCTAGAGACTTCTTATAAAACAGCACAAACATTAAATCTCCCTTTTTTTTTAATTTAAAATTTTTGTTGTGTTGTTTGGAAAAGGACAAAAGATTGGCAAAAGCACTGAAGTGGCCTTCAGGGTTACACAAAACAAGAATATTTTGAGTTTAAATGTAGCAGATATGTTGCCTTTTTGATGAAGTGGGAATTGCCATCAAATGCCAAGAATGTACTCAGCTATGATCTTTGAAAGGAATATGCTATGGGCCTTTCACAGTAATGTAACTTGGGAACAAGGAGAGTTGATCAAACCAACTACCCACAGAGCTTAGGATTTATCTCATCCATTTCCACTTGGTATTTAAAGTCTCCACTAATTATAATAAATTTCATTTATACTCAGTGCAGAGGAATGAGTACATCCAGATGCCTGTTTCTCTTCATTACCTCCTAAGTGAGAAAAGGATGACTACTTCAGAACTATTTCACTTTTGGAGGAGTAAGTTAAGACCTAAAAATATCTCCCAGAGATAGTAAGCAACTGGCAGAGAAATAAGTTGGAATTCCACCTCCAGATTCTTCCATAATAATTCTATTGTACAGCATGTCCTATTCGTCTCCTTTAAAATAGTTTTATGTTCTGACTGTCTTCTTAAAAAACCATACACCTAGGATATGATATCTCTAAATTCTACAGCTATATACTTCCACACAAACATAGGGACTGGGAAATGAACTATCTACAGACAATATGAAAGGTTTATTTAAGGAAACCTTTCTGTTGCATTTGTATTTGTTTGCTTTGAAAACAAGGGAACCTCTGAGAATAGCTAGTGAGCTAGAAAACAGGTATCAGAAAGTCTATTAAAGCAGAAGATACACCACTGAGAGAGACTAAAGAGATGAAACAATCTGTTTTCAGCCTTTCAATGGTATATTTCAAAACCATTTATGTGGATCTAAATCCATACTTCCATCCATTTTTCTGTCCAGTATTCCAAATAATCTGTCACTTTTCTCTGTATTTACTTAATTTGTTTGCAAAGACATAGGAAGCAGTGCACACTAAATGTTGTGACTACGTAGAGTAATAGGGAAAGCTCAAATGCAGTCTGGAAAAGTGCAGCAAGACCCCAAAACTCTTTGCTACTGCATGGCCAAGCACACTGTAAATCCACTCTGTGGATGACTGCCTGACAGACATTGTGCTGTACTCATGGTGTGAAGAGGGCTCAGGCAGCCAGTTGCCAGAAGGCAGCTGCATCCAAAGGGATTTGGGCAGTCCATTCCAGGCACTCTTCTCTGTCTTCTAGAGACCTGAAACAAAACTGGCTCCTATCTCCCCCTCCCACAACTAGGATTTTATCTTGCATGTGCACTGTTGCACAAAGATGTCTATATTTTAAAATCATTGGTCATCTGTGCCAGACACAACAAGTCAGCAGCATCTCTGGTCTGCAGCTGTGTCTGTCCCCAGAGGGGGAGAGAGACTGTCACAGCTCTGCCAGTGCAGCAAGAGGCTGAACTGTACTGAAGGGCTAACCAGCACAACTAGCAACATTGCTTCTCCCATGAATTATTTAATGCACTAAACTTCAAAAATTTGGGCCTTTGCAGGAAAGAAACTGTAGGCTGAAGGAATAATGACAGTTGCAGCCTTTCAGCAGCTGCAACTTCTACAGTGATTTGACTGTGATGGGATGAAGGGAGAGAGGTCAGAAGTAGCAGCTGGTCTGAGAAGGACAGCATACATATCACATATTACCTGGGGCTTTTTTTGTAAAGAGATTCATTTATAGTATTTACCTCTATAACTTGGCACCTTTTGACACTTACTGTAGGTTGATTACTGTGTTCACAAGCAAATCAGATAAAACTTGAGCTTCCCTTTCACTTGAGCATGTCAAATCATTAAGCCAGGCTGTGGACAGATTTACTCTAAACTATCTGTCGGTGGGAAAGCATCAATTTGTACTCTTTCAAGCTTCCATTTAGATGCTAAAATAGCAAATTCTGCCTAAATTCTCAAACAGTCTAGAGTTTACAATATTGAAAGTTTCATTTTATACACATACACATCAAATAAACACAAGAGACAAGCACAGTTCTCGCTAGGTGTGTGAGAATAGGTGTATATACTCTGTTTGCCCAGTTCTCCTGTCTCTCCTCCATGATAGCCATGTTTCAACTTGGATTTCATCAACTGATGTAAACAAATGCATCAATAACAGACCAAACCAAAAAGTTTAGAAAAACTTATAATTCTCAATTTTAGAAGTGGTGCAAGATACCATGGTGTTTATATTACAAAGAGTTAAAAAGAGTTGTTACTAAAGATTGTTTGACACTGCTGTGTCTTTCTAGGCCACAATTCTTAACCTGTTGCATACCAACAATAAAGTGATTAGATACCCTAAACCAAAAAATTATATAGGCTCTTCACAATCAGATTTGGAAAATATCTTCAACCTCTCTCCTTTTTATTCCTCTGTAGGATGAAGGAGAGTTGGGGACCAGCATGTTGCAGCTGTCATCCACCATGTCAAAGAGCATCAATTTTGTTCCTAAGCAACTCTGCACAGTGCAGTAGTTGCTGCCCATAGCTGATAAGGATGCTCAGGGAATTGTTAAGTGGCTGCAAGTGGAAGAGATAAAAGTTATAGAAAATGAAAGCAAGGCCACTAACACAATAATAAAACTCCTCTTTTGGGCTATAAAAAAAGGGGAATATGAATAGTAACAACAAGGAAAAGTTAAGGATCCCACTCACATTACGTATGCTTTCATACAGAAACCTCTCTTGATTCATCCTTCTGAAAGAAACAGTGAGTTAGGATGCAAAAGACACATTCAGGCTGTAAGCTATTACACAATCCTAAATTAATTCCTTCACAACCTTACAGTCTAACTCTCAGCCATTTACAGGGAATGCCTGGATGGCCAAGCTTTCAAGTGATAATTTGAAAGACTGTTCCCTGTGTTATCAGCCAAAATATTTTGAGAATCTGCCAGTATAATTCATAGAAAAAAAAATCTGTATCTCTGGATACACATTTGAAAAAGTTAGGGTTTGGACTCAAAATATTTTTTATCCAAAATAATAATTAATTAAAGCATGTTAATGTATTATCATAAAATTAGACTATTACAGATACCATTAAGGATGTTCACAGTTAATTCTCTTAATCCAAGAGACTTAAACATACTATAGTGAAACATACTTACTTTATTTTAATTTACCAAAGTACTCAGAGTGATTAAATAAAATCCTATAAGTTTATACTGCCTTTTATACTACAAGAAGTCTTAGCTAAGGACACTGAGTCTTTGATAATCAGACAGTTAAATTTATTTCTACAGATACATATTTTATAACATTTCTGTTTTAATGCTGATATTATAACAGATCATATTTTTAAAAATATACAAGTGTTCTCAATAATGAGATTTTTTTCTTCATATTATTATTTGATATTTTTTATGGTTTTTTTTGATATAAAGCCCTAGTGCAAGCGGTAGTAAGTACAAAACTGAGCTAGACACCATCCGGTTAAACATCAGCTCACAGCTCACAATGCTTCCTCAAAGAGAAAGAACTGTGATATAAGATGCTTACCTCAGGAAACTTTTTCTACAAAGAATCAGGGAAAAAAACAGGAAAATGTGCTTTAAATATTCTTCATTTAGGAACAGAGGTTAAGGTAAAAATTAATTAGCAGAACTGTAGACTCTTCTTACAAAGTTCATATTATGGCATAAAAAGAAAACCCAAAGGCAGGCAAAGTACTTATCAAACTTCCTACATAAATCTACAAACAGTGTCCATTGAAAAATCAAATAGACACAAAATAAGAATGTTGGCCACAATACTAGAGAAGTGGATGAATTTGCAGTGGTCAAAACTGAGAATTATTTTTACTTTTTCTTACCAGATGTCAGCATCTTAAATTTACTGTGTATAAACTAAATAGGAGACACATTGAAACCAATAAATCCTCAGATTTCATGTTTATTTGAAAAATGGAATCACCTACCTGACATTGTTTCCTAATTTTTCACACTGTTTCTAAAAATATTTTCATTAATAATATCTACATGTCATAGCTTCCATTTCTTACACATCTTTTCATGCTGAACAACTCTTGGTTCGAAAACCCTAGAGATAGAAAATTAGGATCAAAAAATATACCCCTTGGATAATCTACATTACTCTTTCAGTTACCCTTCTTTTTTTTACTTGAATTACTCATTCCTCTTTCCTAAGCTCACCATACACACAACACTCCTATCTCCTTTTTACAGTATTATGTAAAAATAGGGCATATGCTATTTCAACAAGACCTGAACCCTAGCAGGAACCATTTGATTCTGATGGATGCATTTGATCCTGCCTCTGGGACATAGCCAAAATCTGAGTACATATTCTATACTTAGCCTAGAAGTTACTCCTGTGCACATAAGACTGTTTCCTAAGGTGACTAGGTTCCTAGCTTCAGTTGCTCTCCTTTGTGTTTCTAACACCCAAGCCTCTTCTGGGAATTCAAGCTGAGTGCCTGTCTTCATCTCCAGACACATAAATGCCTTTAAATTCTTCCTTGTATTGTTTTGGCCCTATAAATGAATAAACCCAGGAAATCTCTATGTCTGTGAAACTTGACTTCTCAGTTAAACCAATCAGAACAATGAAGTAGTAACACAGATGAAACTGAGAAAACAGGGATTAAATGTAAACTACCATTCCTAAATACTTTAAATATGCAAAATTTTACTTTTTTCGTACGAAAAACATTTTTCTAGGTTTTTTAGTAACCTCACATTTTCTCTAACTGAAGAATCATGCTCTAATTAAGTACATTTACACAGTAGCTCCTAATGCTTTCACCTTCAGGATGCAGATCTGCAGATAAGGAACAATACTGCACAGTGGAATATAAGAAAGGAAACTGCTTTTCTAAACACACAAAAAATACAATTGCTTATATGACTGATATCTTTATATCTTAATAATCAGAAAGACAGAAGTCTTTTACTGTTTTATTAGCTTTTGTCAATGCACTTAACTGCAAGAATCTGAACTCATGGTAGTAGGAATGGTGTACTGGTAACTAGGTACATTAAGATGTATTTCCTAACAATGCTTAAGTTGTGTCTGTGCTGCTATAAGAAAAGGAGTGCAGTCTCATTTGAATTATAATAGAGATGAATCCTATTAGATTTTATTCTTTTTATGCATTGATCACATGATCTTCATAGGTATTCATGTTTAAACTTGAGCCTTCATACGCCAGATACCTGAGTAAATTTTTGTCTCCAGGATTTTTCTACAGGTCACTCATACCTGTTACACATCAGATGCTCTAGTCAAAAGCATTATTTTTTTATTTCATCTCAAATTACATGTATTGAAGTCTATGAAAACAATGCAAATTTCATTGTGTACTTTGGTGAAAATTTTTTTTTTTTTGGTCAAAATGAACCCCACGGATTTTTTACTTAATAAGATGTTTATAAAACTCTACTAGAGACACAGGAAGATCAAAATCATGTGCTTCATAAAAAAAAAAATTAAGAAATAGTGGTAGAAATTAGGGCTCCTATCTATGTTAGGAGCTGAAGACCAAGCATGGTGACTATTATTGTTTCAGGAACTGTAGTGTAGAGCTACCATTTTAAAGCACTGTCGATATATTCAAAACCTTTTCTCTACCGCATCATCAATTTAGGAAAAAAAAATAAAATATCTCTTAAAGACTATGTCTTCCAGAAAAGCCTGTGCTCCTATTTGTTGCCCAATAAATGATAGGTACAGAAATATACAGAATCTTTCTCATCACTCTGTGGGCTCTGTTGTCATGTAACTGATGAAACCTGTTAAGGCCGATTCTAAACAATTTCTGTGTTTCTAATTTATACTCCCTCTTTGGAACAATCTACAATCTTAATCCCTGATGAACCAGATTCTTCTCTCATTAGTTTACCATGATAAATATTATGAACTTACCATGATAAATATTATGAACTTCTGCCAGTGGACTAAAATGTCATAAAAATCAAGTAAAAGGATGAATTCATTAGACTCTCTTTCACATGTCTGAAAACTTAATTGTCACCCTGAAGTTGCAAGATGTTCTGAACTTATTTTGAATAGTCACTTTATTTCTGCGGTATTTATGTTCCCCTCTTCAAAAATACAGTTTCCATTTCCAGATATTTTTTTTGCATGGCAGGCACTATTTCTAATACTGTATTCATAGATTTATGTGGCTTTTATACTGCAAATTTTTCATTTTAGACAAAGGCACAATGATGTGAGTCACGGATTGTCATCACTCAGTTTGAACTTCTTAGGTTTGATCACTTAAAGATTTTACTAAAATGACAGTATTCACTGATGATTACTTGAATGATAGGCCCTAGTTAATAGATCAGGCACTAGTCATAATTACTCTCTGAGATGATTAGTTCTGCTGTACCAAGAATATTTCTATGCTACATCCAGGTCCACAGTAATCTAATTGTTTTTATTCTTGTCTCAAAGTAACAACAAGGAAACAAAATTCCATCTGTTTCTACCAAAGGAGCAAATATATTCAATCCTTAGCAGGAAGGTCTTTTTGTTAAGCACCACCTTCATGTTCCTCATAACTGAACTAAGGAAGTTCATGCTCAAGACAAATGAGTGAAACAAGTGAAGTTCTTTTCCTCTAAGAGATTTTCAGGATTTTTTTGAAGACAAAATCTGGTCCCCAGTGCAACTAAATAAGAATACAATTACTCTGCTCTCTGTCAAGCAACAACAATATAGTTTCAGTAATCTTTTTGTTACAGAACAAAGAAAATTTTTTTTTACTGCTATCAAAATGACCCTTAGTATAACAGATTCTCCCTGGAGCCCTTTTTGAGTATCTAGTAATGTACTTTGAAGGTGATCACAACTACACTTTGTCCCTCCTCTGTTATATAGGCTAAATGTCTCTGCTGTGAACAGATAATAGATTGAGACATCAAACACATTTGTAAAATACAAAATCCACTAGGTTGTATATAAGAAGACAAAAATAGAAAAATTCTATTTGAAACAGAGTTGAAAATATCAAACAAAAAATGAATGAGCAATATGTACGCACAAGATACAGAAATAATACTCTAACTTTGTGAATCTTTACATTTGTAACACTAATCAAGAATCTATCCAAACTTCTAATGAAATTTTTCATAAAACAAAGATTTTGAATTTTGTTATCGCTTGTGAGATTTTACTAAACTCAGTATTTTAATAAAAGTTCTAAAGAGATTATTATTTCAAACTAAAATGCAGAGACTATAAGGAACTAAACACACTGAAAATAACACAGAGGTGAGAAAAGGGAATATGTGTGGCAGTTGAAAAAAAAAAGGGAGGATGTGGAAATTTTATGATGCTCATAAGGAAAAATCTATCAAACAAAGGTCAGAACAAAAAGTCTGTTCTGAGGAAAGTTCAGGTCAAATGAATGACAACGATGACAAACGAAAGATTTGATCTAGTAGTGAAGGATGAATTAGGAATCTGGAAAAAAGGAGCAGAAGGAAAAAAAAATAAAGCCAGCAGAGTCTTACTACAAATGTTAACCTCGTGTTGAAGAAGAGAGGAAAAGTGTCAACCAGTAGACAAACCCCAAACATGAAAACTATGGGAAGTGGTAGTTGGAATAAATAATGGAAAAAATATAGATAGAATATACCCATAGTAATGAAAAAATAATGGAAAAAGGACTGAAAATGGCAAAGAACATTAATGTGCAGGAAAAGGAAATCCTTTGCTCTCTTCCCTTGTTCACTGTTTGCGGCTTTCTGTTATCACATCTAGTCATCCGTTTATTATAAAGTCTTCAGAGAATTTGATATATCTTAAGTGGGTTTCCTCACACATTATGGGCTATATTAACAAATAATGAAAATAAATACTTGCTTTATCTTTTCTGAAAGACACACCTCTAGTTTATACAATGAAAGCAAATAAATGAGTACTCAAGTTTAAGCTCCCCTTCATGAAGTATTCTGCTCATCTTCTGAAGCATTGTGTGACTTGATAAAGCTACCCAATGTAAAGGCTATAAAAATAGAATTTTAATATAGCAGTGAGATTGCTTTAAAACTACTCACAGAAGAGCACTATGTTCCTTATTTAAAGTATAATATCTTCATAAAACACAAACTACACTGTAGCTCTGACTGACTTGGGAACAAACAATATCCTTACACCATCAAAACCTCACCAGCTATTCCAGCTCATTTGCTGGCTCCTGATGGGGCAGATGGAAATTTATTAGATTGTCATTTTATAAGGTGACAGCAGAAAGTGACAGAACTGTCCTTATGGGTCTAGATGTTCACAAGCCCCTATGGAGGTCTGCCAGTTCAGAAGACTTGAGCTCTTCTCTCTGTCATCTTTACACTAACCTCTTGACCTCTATGCTTTTCACGACTATCTTGAATCTAACTACTCTTGACCTCTATGCTTTTCACTATTATCTTGAATCTCCATAAAATATTTTGAGACCTTTTTCAATTTTATTCTGATTTCGCTTCTTGTTTCTACTTTACTTTTGCTGCAATTAATCCTGATAAAACACTAGTTTGAAGTTTAAAATCAGACAGTTCAGTTTGTGGAAGTGTGCATGCTGTTTTTCTAGACATGTTCCTCTTCTTTTTCTCTCTCTGCCTTTATTTTTCTCATGTTCTCTTTTTTCCTTTGCTCCTTTCTTCCCTTCTTTTCATTTTTTCTCAGCTCTTTCATGTAACATTTACATGTACATGTACTACTTGAGCTGAGCAGCCAAGAGCAGTTAATAACTGGGATATCCTTGGAGGCAAAAATACAGTAATATTTGAAGTCACTAGCACTCTGCAAAGGAAAATGTAATCTATGTTTTTTAAAGACACTTTAATTGCTCAGCAATCATGCAGAACTGAGAAATATAGCTCTGCTTCCAAGGTAATAACTCCCCAAATTGCAAAGGTCGCTTACTCAATACCCTTGCTATCTAGAAAAATATGACAATGACACCAAGACTCAAAAACTCAATTTTATGTTAATCTATTATATACTATTAGCTTTCATGAATTTTTGTAGTATTTCACATAACCTGCTGCATGCTACTGTCATTTAAAACATAAAGACTTCATCAAGCTTTGTTTCTAAATGAGAGAAGTTGTTCCCATTGAGTCCATTTATACACCCCTGATTCAGCTAAAACTAAAGTTAAAATGAGCAGGAGTTCTATATTAGTAAAGAGGTGGTAAGCTTTAGCACATAGAAAAGGTATCAGTACTAATTACAATCAGCTTTCACTGACCCTTGATACTTTTCCATATAACTTCCCTCTCCCTTTGCGTAATTATTCCATCAACTAAAAAGATTCCAAAGCTTTTATTATGCTAATTTTATTTAAATTATTCACATATCTATATTTAACATTTAAACATAATCTTTACAAAGTTATCATGATGTTATTAAAAGGACATAATCTAGCTAATGCACTGATTAAAGATTTCATAAAAATTGGAGAAGTCTGTCATATTTGAACCTGTATCATACCTGAACTACTGAGGGTGAGACTTTGGATCTCTGTTCTACCTGCTCAAAACTTTCCCTGTTCAAACTAACTTAAAAAAGGAGTCAAGCATGAGAGGATTCTCTTTAACCTTTTTTGTTCCACTTGGGACCAAAATATTGTGTCACTGTATACTTAAAAACGGTTCCTAGGTTCAATTCAAAGAGATTTGAAATTATGTTCAAATTACAGCAGTACTTTTGAAGATTTTACTCAGAGTAATACTTCAAAACCTGGAATTACAGAATAATACTCATGTACGTTTTGTGTGTGTGTGTGTGTGTGCCAAAGAAACAAACAAATCATATCAACACCAGCTGTGATACCATACCTGTGTAATAATCAGTTGCAATTTGGGCATAAAACAAGAAAAGTTTCTTTTCAGTACCATGGACAAGTGCTTTCCACATTGTGCACGAGCATGGAAACAACTTACTCAGAAAATACCTTTTGTTACCAAAAAAAGCCATATACCAGCTTCTGTTTTTTTATATTAAAGTATCAGACAATTCTTTCTTGAAGACGTCACTGTTATAATTAAAAATAAATGGTTAAAAAATCAGCATCAGAAAATACTGGAATGTGGATCTAGTTATCATGCCTAACTTGCTTCTTCTGCTAACTGGTCCCTTCCATTTGTCACCAGCAACAGAAAATGAAAACCAAAAAACCACCCAGGAACCTAAAAGGCGGGTTAAAATCCCCAAAGCTCTTGTCACTCCTTTTTAGCATAACTTGCCCTTACAAGAAGTATGAAATATTTACTATGCACTATATTTATCTTCATTTGTTATATCACACTGAAGATAAAAGCCTTGTATAAAAAATGGTGGTGTAAGACATTCCTTTTATCTTTTTCAATATTCCGTATGCACATTTCCCAAGTAAATTACTATTGCACATAATAAATCAAGTTTTCATAATAGTTAAATAATGCTCTTTCATTTTGTTAAATTTAAAAGTTATACATGTTTCATAAATCTCAACAGTCCCAACAAGACATGGCAAAATACTAATAAATGATGGGCTTGGCCTTAATGAAAGTGCTAAGTTTGTCATTTAGTATCTGTAATTATTAAATAACAAGTCAGTTGGTAATGAAACAACAAATTTTCAGTTTCATAGATGGTACTATACAACTCAAAATTAAGAACAGGGAAAAATTGTCATCTCAAATTAGTCAACCTTCTAAATCCCTGTTGTAACTACAGACAAATGCATTTTATAACTTGGTGCAGAGAATCAGCTGATACAATCAGACACCGGTATCAGAGACTTCATAAAATAATACTTCTTCTCATCTTTCCATTAAAATGCATTTCATTCTAATGTCAACAGTGACACTTTTTAACCCCTATTCTCTGAAAGAAATTGTATTGCCATTAGAATTGTTTAACGACACATGCTTGATGTGTCATATGTCTCACACTTCCTCAAATCATTTTCCAGAGTGTGTCACCAGTTGATGTAGCTTGACACACATAATTTAAAAGCTACAGGTCCATAAAAATCAAAGAAAATGTCTTCAGTGTCTTAAATAAAACAACGAATATATATTTTTTGTAAAGACAAGGTATGATTTTCATGAAAATAAATCACTTTGTAATAACAAACTCAATATCCCGGTCTACATCAATACATGACTTAAAACAAAATGGCAGATCCACATACTGATCAAATTAAAAGCTTGCACTTTGGTCCTCCTTATAAATATAAATAATTTAGCAACACTGTCGAAGGGCCTGCCAACAAAGACAGTACTCCATAAAAAATCCACTGATAACTCACACATACTCATAAAATATTCCAATTTCGCTGTCCAGAACCAAACAGTTTCAAGACTTTCTTGCTTTGTTTTGTTGTTTGCTTTTTCGGGTTTTTTGCAGTTTTTGGATTTGGATTATTTTAATTTCAGCAATGCTGTTAACTCTCTTAAACATGTAAAACATCTGGAAAGGAATGTAAGATGTAAAGATGTAAAACATCTGGAAGGAAGCCACAAGTTGCTTTCTTAAAGTTCTGTAACAAAAACTTACCCTCACATTTTTTTCTGCAACCATTTTTTAAAATTGAGTATTTTTCCGTTCGTGCCAATAGACTTGTTGAAATGTTGGCTGTAACCAAACACCAGCTGCACTTACCCCAGTGTTGTCATGGTGACGATGGTGTACCAGAAGGCTGCAGGGATGCTGGTGAACTTGCTGGCTGATGAACCTTTCTCTGCATAGTACATGACCGTGGCAAAGATGATGATGGCCATCGTGAGTGAGAAGAGGAGGAAGCCTAACTCCGAGGCACAACTTTTCAGCGTATAGCCCAGGATGCGCAGACCCTGCGAGTGGCGGGAAAACTTAAAGATCCTGAAGACACGAAAGACTCGTAGTGTCACAAAAGCCCCACTGACATCCTCGTTATCTGTCATCACCAGGCCAATGTAATACGGCATAATGGCCACCACATCAATGATACTCATGACGCTGCGCACGAATTTGTAGCGACTAGGAGCAGCCAGCAGACGGAGGAGATATTCAACTGTGAAGATCATGACACAGGCAGTATCCAGACAGAAGAAAGCCACGGCATACCGCTCCCCACAGGGCAGCTCTTTGATGCGACCCGGGCTTACCCCACAGGGCACCGTCTCCACCACGTTGGCAATAACAGAGACGGCAATGAAGAAACCAGTGACATAGTAGAAGACCAGAGCCAGGGTGCTGGTGTGTGGGTTTTCAAAGGCCCGCCACATCCTCTGACGAGCTGTCATTGAGGGCAGGGAGCTCTCAGCTACGTGATCCGTGTCAGCATCGTCCTGCAGGCGCTCGGCATTCTCACGCCGCCGATCCTTGTACTCCTCGTAACAGCAGTCACCAATGATCTCAGGGATGATGCCAAAGAAGGCCAGCTCCTCATCATAAGCTGAGATGCACTCCTGGCGGGGATAATGAAGCTTCCCAGTACGGTAGAAGTTGAGAATGTGGCGGAAAATGTCAGGGTCCCGGTCAAAAAAGTACTGCTGTGTCTCAGGGTGGTAGAAGAAGTCCCGCTCTGAACTGCCCAGCAGAGTGTCAGGGTAGCGCTCTAAGGTGTCCAGCCACGTCTGGAACTGGATGCCACTCACATTCAGCACAATCAGAGAGTCCTGGCTTCGCTTTCTCTCCTGCCGTGGAGCAGCTGGCATGGGACCAGTAGCCACTGGCATCCATCCTATGGCTGCTGCCCTGGCAAAGGGTAACCAAGCTGCTACACCTGCCGCCATGGTTCCAAACACCTATTACAGCTAAAGGAGGCAATCTAGAGGCAGTTCTGGTCCAGCCACTAAAATAGAGAGGGAAAAGAGAAATACAAATTCTCACACATTCTTAAGGCAGCAGAATTTCTGAACATTTTTGTGATATTCAGTATTAAATGAAAACCTTTTTGCTTCCTTTTTGTTTCCTCCACCTTTTCACCCCAGAATATGCTTTCCAGGCACTGGTCAGACTGTTAGGACAATAAATGAGGGCACTTGGAAATCCCTGTATTCAAAGCAGCTTCTCTAACAGCCAGACCCTTTGGATATAAGCTCTCCATTCGAGGCCCCTGGATGGAAGCAACAGTCCTCAAATCACCAGCCCCTGGAGCCGGCTAGTAGCTCTAGTGCAGCTGTGCAGCCACCTGGAAGGAGACTGTCCTCCACGCGCGATGCAGCCGGTCCCCCCGCCCCTCCTCCGCTTGCTCCCCGCCCGCCGCCGGAGCCGGGCCGCGGCAGCCAGCGCAGCCCTTCCCGGGCGGCTGCGGCGGGGCCGCCAGCG
>VZRH01006046.1:223807-264916 GCA_013397555.1 Urocynchramus pylzowi
CTCCCTGCGCGCTGCCCGCGCCGCCGCCGCCGCGCCTGCGGCTCCGCCGGATCGCCGGGCTAGGCGGGCACGTAGCCTCCCGAGCTCTGCGTGCCGCTCTGATAGTGCCGGTAAATAGAGGGAACGGTCTTTTTTCTTTTTCAGTCAAGGTTCTGAAACCGCTCCGTGTCTTCTTCATAGAATAGAGCTCCATATCTTCTTCTTGCAAGAAGATACCAGAAGGTATTCCTCCTTCCAATTTGCCCGTGTTTCCGTTTGGTAGTAAGAGGTTTTGAAAAGAATCACAGAATAAATAGATTCCTTTATATGTGAAGTTTTTACAACCAAAGCTTCCACTCTGATAAGCTATTTGAGATATATGCCAAAGAAACCCAAAGCAAAAATAAACCGAATACGCACTAAACTTTGGGAGTTAACTCTTTTCTGTATTTTAATAATATGCTCAGCTTTGGTATATATTCCCCTATAAGTTCCCATGAAAAAGATGAACACTTTCAGTATTGTAAGCTAAGCTACAGCCTAAGCAGTTCCTACAAGTAATACTTGAAAGCACAGAGAGAAAAGGCTTAAAAATGTTTGAGTGCAAACTCTAATATAGGAAAACTTGTGATGATGACTAATTACATGTATCAAGTCACTTGAAATAAAATATCACATTAAATAAAAGATACTTTCTGTATATTTGCTGAACTTGTTTGTTGGTTTGTTATTTTTTTTCTAGTTCAAATGTTCAGTACTTAATATCTTATAAGTTAATCCATTAAATTAAATCAGTTGGTCAACTGTAGTATTGAGCTTTCAATGATATGTATATTCTTCTCCCATATGAAATGGGAGGTTTTGTTTGGTGCTACAGGACATTCCTGTAGAATTAATAAATCCCAATTTATGATCCTGTCAGCTTAGCACTGATAAAATAATACAGGACTTCCTTTCCTGAAAATCAAGAGTTTTCCTTGTCAGCAATAGATTCTTTTTGTAGTCAATAACTGCTCTTATTTTTTTAACATGCCTAGCTTTACAAAAATCAGTTGCTGGCATTAAGTTGATTATTTTCTTTAGAGTTTTTCCTGAATAGAAGTCTCGCATCCATCGAGAGAACCCATGAGAACAGGTGTCATTAAAGAAACACCTGGATTCCTGTTGCAATCTCAAAGTTGTTTCAGAAATTTACAAGTTTCATTAAAAAAATGGAAAAAAAACCCCAACAAATCCTACATTTTTGGACAATTTTGGGTACCACATAGTGTTACAACATTTAGTCTGTTTTAAGTCAGAGGTTTAAAACCAGTTGAGGTTTAGAGACTTTTCTAACACTATTGCCTGGATAAATGATCGTCTCACCTTAAATTTTTGTGGACAGCCTGTATATCAGAGAGGCATCTTTCCAAAGCAGTATCTTGGAAGGAAAAGATTACACTCTATTGACTCCTTAATTATTATGTTACTGAGAAGCAATAGCCAGGAACTCAGACTTTCAAAGCTGGTACCTTATGTTTAGTTCATTAAAATTGCCTGGTTGGAGTATTCCTTATTTTGTGTGTTTCAGTAGGACTAAATCCTGCTACATAAGGTGTACCTAAATAATCAGGTCTTCCTAAGTCAAAATCCTGCCCGTGAAATCAGAATTGGCTACAAAGAGATTGGTGTGATGTGGCAGGGAGGATTATGACTTCAAGTAGGAATTAAATAGCAGGGACTCAAATGAGACAAAAATCCTATTTTCAAGGGAAGAAAATAAATCCTAGTAATTGTAAGAGAAGAAGAAAATGATACTAAGGGGAATGCACAATGGGCTCTAAGATGAGCTGTTTCTTAATTCATTCCGAAGTCATGAGACACAAAGAACTCTCTGAGGATTAAATAAGCTACCAGCTATGATGCAGTAGTTTATATTAATGAACTTATTTTTAATTTTTTTTTAAATATTTAGAATATTTGAAACTTCAAGTTTTCTTTACAGACTGAGAGCACATGTGTATCCCCTCTTTTTAATTCCTCTAGTATTAAGACAGTTTTCATTCATTTTGAGAAAAAAACACTGCAGATGGTGTTTTGTTTTGAGGTTTGTTAGGTTTTGGTTTTGGTTTTTGGGGGTTTTTTTTTGTTGGTTTTTTTTTTTTAATGAAGGGAAAATTCCTGAAACCATCTAAGTAGAAAAAGTCCAATATAAGAATTTCTAGAATGCAGCCCCATTGAAGAACTAGGTTGTAAGATTAAGAATGTGTCTCACAAAGGAAAATGTTTGATTCTACCTTGCAAATATAAAAAAAAATGTGCTTTGGTCAAACATGCAATCAGCCCAAATACCTATAGTCATAGCCTACAGTTTCCTTGCCTTCATAGTTGGTTTTTTTTTTGTTTGTTTTGGTTTTGGGTGGGTTTTTTTTTTATTGTGTTGTTGTTGGGTTTTTTTTGTTGTTGTTGTTTTTTTTTTTTTTTTGTCTAAAGCTAATTGCTTTTTGTGCTTTGGGCCAGACAGAATAAGTGGAAGGCTTTTGATAATTTTTCCAACACAAAAAGCCATCTTTCTGGGAGCTTGCTAAAATAGGCTTAGGTTGCTCTGCAGTGCAAGTGCTTGGTGTCCTTCTTTCTATGTGGAGAAATGGATTGCTCTGGACATTAAAAAATGACCTCTCACTGGTCAGTGATTAAGACATACTGTGGGGGGAAGTGCACCATATGCACCATCTCTTTTAGATTCTGAAGTCTACCTGAGAGATAGTATAGACAGTTACCATTAACCTAGAAAAAGACCCTTACTTCTGTGAAAAAAAGATCTTTTATGTATTTATTACAGGTTTAGAGGCTGGAACATGAAGACAGAGCTGTCAGCATAGTAGTTTCTTTTTTTTTTTTCCTTAATGTGGGGCTAAGTCAATACTTGGAATCATCTCAAGAAAACCTTACACTCTTCAAAAGTAGGGACTAATTTGATCTCAAATATATGTGCTTTAACTTCTCTAAGCCAAGAAATACTGATTTAGTCATTATATATTTTTTTCTTGATGTATAGGATATTATATGAAACATTAATTCTGTTAAACTATGTACTAGTCTTATTAAGCTCTAGAATTCCTCTTCAGATTAGTGATACTGTACCCATCAATGAAATGGTAAGTAACTTTTAAATGTTACTTTAGATAAATACATCATTCTCATTTTGAATTCATGTTTTGTTTCATATAGTATCTTCAAACAAATAACAGCTTTGTCTGTGTAATTAGACCAAATTTCAATCAATTTAGCTTTAAACACCTGTGGTACCTAATTAGGAGCCTACTCTCCCTGAGTTCTTGGGTCAACAGAGGGAGAAACAACTCCAGAAAGCAATCTATCCTACCTACAATCTCAGTGTATGTAGGCAGGTGTTTATTGACTATAGAAGGCAGTCTGGGGTGGCTGTGGTCCTTAAGTTAAGAGTCTTTGCATTAGGATACTTTGCTTTTAGGCAAAATGGTCCTGAGACTTAGAGCCTGAGCCAGTCTGCTACGTCAGAAGGAAACTACCCTGGACTTCAAGTGTCTTTAAGGTCACATCCTTAGAAAGGGAAACTAAGAGTGAATTCATGCAGAAAACCAATTAATGACTACAGTTCATACTCCTGGTTGCACTGAAGCACTTTGGGAAGTCTTTGACAGAGATGCTACTTGCCAGACTTACTCTGTGTCGCCACGGCCACATTCCTAAGCACACGCAGAATCTCCAGTGTCATCAAACACTCCTGTTTCACTCCACAAACAAAATTTTGAAATTTATTTTTTTACTTCACAGTTTTTGACTTCACTGTCTTTTTAATTTTTGTTCACTATAACATACAGCATGGCAATCTTTCAATCTGCATCCAAACATTACCATTTTAGATACTGCTTTTTTCTTTGTATTCCAGGAAATGTAGGGTTTGGATGCTAGCCACCTTCCTCTGCTCCTGCAAAAACCTCACAACGATCAATGGCTCCTTGCCTAATTAGTCCCATCTCTCTTAAACTGTGAATCCTTTCTAAACTGTTTTGTTACTAGATTGGCTCTGCTCTTCAATACCTGACGTGGAGGGTACCCAGAGAGGGGTATTGCAGCTCTGACTGAGAGTGACTGTAATTGTATCTTTCCCATTTTTAATAATTGGTTTCTGTTCCAGCAAAACTTCTATCATTTCAAGTTTCAGCAGCTTTATAGGAATCCTATATGAAAGAGATGAATATGTGCAAAAATGTAGTTAATAGAAACAATGTGTCATTCACTGGCACAGATGAATATAGAACATTTTTCAGAAGTTAGTAGATTGAATAAAGTTATTATCTTGCATTGCAAATCGCTTCCTTAGTCCATCCAGCTCTTAGCAAAGAAAGAAACCTGAGGTCAGGCAGGCTGGCATGAAGCTGGTAACTCTTCAAAGCTGAGAACATCTGGAGAGCTGCCTGTAGGGGCACCTTTTATGCCAGTAATTGCTAATAGCCCCTGTACCACAGATCAGAACAGGAAATAGAAACCTTCTTTTATGTTAATGATTGCTTTCTAATTGCATAAACAGCAATGAGACAGCAGTCATTTATAGCAAGCTACTCCTCCAGCTAAGGGAGGAAATAATTTTTTTTTTGGTGATGTTTCTGGTAGCATTGCTGTGGTGAATGTTGAGTCCAAGCTTCCAAAAGGAAGAAAGGATGAAATAAAATATCTTTTCAAGAAAAGTGAAGCATTACTTAAGGTTTTGGTTTTTTTTTTTTTTTTCCTGAAATTATTTTTTTTAATTGAAAAAATAATAAAAAATACAAATCAGAAAAGTTAGCATTTTTTCACATCAGTTTTATTAGCCTGGAGCAGAGTGGACAATTTAAAAATTCCTGAGAAACATTTAGTTAGACTTGCTACCATGGTATTAGTGGATGTCACCTGATCCTAGAAGTTGTAAAATCATGATATTACAATCCAAAACTGTCCTAAACTTAGTGTCATTATGTTCTACATAGTCCCAAAAAGATACATGTCACAGAGAGATGTTAGATTTATTATTTCACTTCAGCACAAAATTAAACAAATGTTTTATTGTATGATTAGCAATACTTCACCTTGAAGGCAGTTTTCAGCACAGGCTATTCAGTTATAAGTTATGCTGCTAAGCCAGCCTGACAGCTTGCACAATATTGTTGCTGTCCAAGTTAAAAGAAGTATGTTTCAATGAAATCACACTTACTTCATAGGAGGCCATAGCTTTGTTTACCAATTAAAGACATTATCTTGCTGTAGTTTTATCACTCATAAATCAAATAGCAAGAAAATATCTAATGTAAGCTACAACATTTTTAAAGCAAGATCATAAGAAACCAAATCATCACCATGTCAGATCTTTAGTTTCCTTCCAGTTTTGTATGTAGCATTGCCCAGTAATTTAAAAAGGATTTCTATATAACATAAAACAACCTCAAGAATACAGCAGTTAGAGTGTAGATATTTTATATACAATGTGTGAATCAAATAAAATCAAAACAAAAGCCTGTTCAATCAAATTAAAGCAGTAGAATGCACAAGTGTGAAACACTAGACAGTAGACACATTTCTATAAATACAGCTCTGTAAGAAGAAACAAAACCACTTGTTTAGTAAAGATCCCCAAAGCAGTGAGAGTTTGAAAATGGTTGAAGTCCATTTGCAGCTTCTGCTCTGCTCTCATTATCCTCTGCAAACCGATCATATAATTCACCGTGAGTTTGGTCATTTAATTTTATCTGTTACACTGTATGAAAATGTTGTCTAGATGGGACAGCAGTCCTTCCAAACCCCTTAATGTACTCTTCTATTTCATCCTCCAGTTATAGCAATTAGGGCAGAAGATAATGTAACATGTGAAGCTTTAAAAAAAGGAGTAGCACCGTGCAGCATAGCTATTGATGTCTATTCCCCACCTGTCTTATGTCTGAGGAAGGGTGATCTCATTAGCTTCCTTCACAGTGAATAATAATAGGTTGTTTCGTCTCCAGCCACTTGCTAGTTTTCATGAAATTATAAAAACTGCTTTTCTTTAGTCTTTTTACCCCTCTAAGATGACATTGAAGAATTAGTGTGAGTTTGACAGACAGAGTGACATTGGAAATTACTGTATTCACTCTATTTTGAAATTTACCCAATTACCTAGAAAACCATTCTACAAATTGCCATTTCTCTTTATTTTGATGGTTCATCCTGAGAATTTCTGGTCAGCTTACTAAAGAAAAGAGAGAACTGGACACATTCTTTTCCATTCTCTTTATAGTGCACTTTCACATTTCACCCCGTTTAGGTGAAACTCTGGTTACTTTAGGCAGTTACAATTAACAGCAGAAAGGTTGCCCTTGTCTGGTAGCCATAACCCTGAACTACATCAAAGGAGTGTAACTGAGAAGTGTGAATCCCTCTGCAGCTTTTCCACAGCTGCTGGCAGAAATAATTGCAACTGCTAGCCAGAGGTGTGTGAAGATCAGCTGTTCTTGAACACCAGGTCTTTAGTGGCCCATCCCCTTCTGAGACCTTAGTCCAGACAGCTCAAGCACTTTGCAGCTTTTGGGGATCTCAGGAGAGCATTCTGTAACAGACTTGTGTGCATGTGTGCACATGTTTAAGAGAACATCATAAAAACAAAGCACAGTATAGGTTGTTTGTTATTACCATGATTTGTTGATTTATTACGAAAAATGCTTATTTCAAAGGTAGAATTAGTGGTTAACATCATTCATATTGCTGACAAAAATCTTTATTTTATGAAAGAAACCCTTTTTCTATCATAAATATTCTCCCAATCTCTTTTCTTTGACTAACAAAGTGCAATAATATAGAATTCATGTTTCTTTTTTTCTGTTTTAAGGTCATCATGAGTGTGCCTGCCTTTCTTCTGAATTCATGATCTCCTATTGTGTTTCATTACATATGGAAAGCTCAAATACGTATCTGGTTAAATTTACTCAACCTTTTAGGAAATTGCAGAATCCAATATTATGTTTGAATAATAGATATTTTGCCATTTGGTTTGTTGAAATGTAAATATCATGACTCTATGTAAAACAGAAATGACAGATGGAGAAAGCTGTACATGCATACACTCTCATAGAAAAGTTAGAAATGTGTGTTTGTGTCATTTCAAACTTGATCTGGAGATGTTTTGCATAGAGAAATACATTTTTCATGGTAAAACTGGAAAGGTAGAAAGACTACTGTTATTGCTTTCTGGTTTTCTTTGTTTTTTATTGGACATGTAGTTGCCAAGATGGTAGCTTTTCAAAGAAAAGATTCTATGGTTGGCAGTAGAGTAGTAGAATTCCAAATAACTGCCTTTATTTCAATTTTTTCCCCCAATTTTTTTTTGTTCATTGCCTGAACAAAAGAATTATAAACCCCCAAAACACTGTTGTGTATTGACCCAGAGCTAAAGTTCATTGATCACACCACTGAAAGAAAAGAATGAAAACAAATTAACATATTAATAAAAGTTTTTTAGAAATATTTCATTTGGATTTTTTACTTTTTTTTTATATTTTCCTCAATTTTGGCATTTAATAAAGCAAAAAGTCATTTCAAAACAATGAAAAAAAAAAAAACCAACAGGTTTTCATATTTCCTCTTTTATACAAATCTGTTAAAATTATTTCTACCCAAAGGGTCTTTCTTTTCAGAGAAAAAGAAAAATCATAAACCAGAGATTTCCTATTTGCTGCAGACTTTTCAAAACTTATTAATTAATGTAGTCTTTGATAGAGATTTTGCATTTGGTTCTGGCCTGTAGTAACAGCTAATACAAAGTTTGCTGTCCTTGTAAGTACCACAAGCTTTAGCAGAGGTTGGTACGAACACAGGGAGATTCAGTGCAGAAATCTTACTGGAGGACCAAGGCTCATTTTTAAAATATGAGATTCCTTGTGCAAGGACCAATCTATAAGCAAGAACTTATCCACAGTGAATGTTGTCTTAGGAAAGAAACCTGCAGGATATGGCAGCCACTTGGAAAATCCTTTATTATTTGAAGAAAAATGTGTGTGCTTCCCTTACAGCTTTGTGCTGTGCTTTTCAGTTAAGACTATAATTGTGAAAACAAACATTTTTTAGGCTTTGATCCTCCCAGTAATTGCAAACATGATTAATGTTTGCTATGCTCATTAATAGGTATCTTTACCCTGAAGAGCTATCCAGAATATCTGCATTAGTTTCAGAATGGTTGTATGAAAACTTATTTGTGTCTTGGACACTCTTTACCTCTATTTTTATGCTGGCTGAGAGTTTCATGTTTTACAGTGCAACTAATATATGTAATAAGCCAATAAGGATTCTGATTATACTTCTGTAACTCTTACTGCTTGACATAAAATCTTTCTCCTGCTGTGTAAGTAAGATTAATTTGTAATCTTATATGCTTACTGACATCTCCCACAGCGTTCAAAGTAGGCTAAATATGTAAAGTCTTGAGAACAACTTAGGCCTAAATTATAAAAATTAAAGTCTTGTCCACACTATTTCATATGACTGTATCTAAGAGAAAAAAATGGAAAGATCACCTTATTTATTGTTCAGGAAAATACAAATAAATAAAAAAAAAACCCCAAACTCCTAACTTGGTAGGTTTACAAATGTCAGCTGTAAAGAACAGCTTTTATTTGCTAGCGACAATGGGAAATCCTAATATTTAGTACTGTGTATTGTGCATGAACACAATACACAGTACTAAATATTAGGATTTATTGTCCAGTGAATCTTTGGATGTTTGATAGGTGCAAATGCTAACAGTTCCATGAGGTAAGGGTACAAAAAGTAATTTTGGGATGACATATGAGTGAGTATTTGATAGCATTGCAAGGTTATAAAGTAGATTGTTAGCAATATGAAGTGTTACTCAGTGTTAATATAAAATCACCTCCAGGGACAAAGCTGAAGATACAGAGGCTTTCTAAAAGCACATTACAAGGTGGGATGCATCTTGTCTAAGTTTTATCAATTATCAGTTCATTATTTTATCAATTTATCAGTTCTTAAAATTAAGAATTGAATTCAAGACAGTATTCTGAGCTTCTTGTATTCTTGATAAAGGCGAGTAATCACATCTCACCTTTACTTGTAGGATCATTCAGAAGATCCTTTTTCACTCTTATTATTTGTTATACTACTGCGTAAAAGAAAAATAGTAAAATGGATTACAGGAAGTTTTAATGAGATATCTGTAAAGCCCTTTTGAATAAAAGGTTATTTTGTGAGAGCAAGATGACAGCCTTAAAATACTTATTAAAACATACAAAAGGTTGTGTACTGAAAAGTGAGTCATGGCCTCCAACAGAAAAATCAACTGATTTCTGTGCTGCAAAGCTGTTTATATCATATGTCCTAAGTCACCATCCCTTCTGTGTCATGTAAGCACTGTTAGACAGTCCTGTGCTATTGCATGAAGCTTCCATGCATTTAACACAGTGTAGAATAGGGAAACTACAACTGGCTTTGATAGGATTAAGTTATACAACTAATCCTTTTTGTTCCAGATGTCAATACATAAAAGTAATATCAGAGAGTCAAATGCAGAACCTCATACATTATTTTTTTCCCTCTTCCTGTGCTGCAGGTTACAGATCTGGAAATTATAGCATGTAATAGCTTCTAAAACTGGACTTCTTTCCCATTGCTTTAAGATGCAATGCTGATAATAGTAAACATTTTACTGTGTTATTTTGGAATTCCATGTGTGAGTACTAAATGAATTGCAAATTGGTTAAACAAAACGATGGAGGGAGTTCAGCATTTTATGGCAGGTGAAAAGCATGTCACACATACTGACTTTCATGTCACACATACTGACTTTCCATCTGTGATGGCATACCTAGACAGTGCCAAACTGAAAACTAGGCAGCATGCAACAGCTGAGAAGACAAAGTGAGATGTGCATTTAATTTCACCAAGAGAACTGGCACATGCCACAGAATACATCAACAGTTATTGCAAAATCACTACTTTATGTGAGTGAATATAGGTATACCTGTGTGTGTACACACATACATATGGATGAAGTCTATGTGCATATGTATTTCTTGCTTGGGTATTGTATTTCTTTATTGTAGACAATCTTGTGTGACTGTAACAGCTTACATGTTAGGTATATGCTACAGAGCACTTTTTGCAGGTGCCAAATGGCAAAAATATATATATACATTCTATAAAATCTATAAATAGTCTGATAATTTTCTAGTGCAGAGAAGTTCCTCATTGTGTGAAGATTGCCAAAAAAAAAAAAGGAATATATTGAAATCTGTGTATCTATTTTCTCTTTAAACCTCCAGTCTCTCAATAAGAAATAATAAAAAGACTGCTTTTGTGGAGCCTAAAATACTTTATGCTTTGTTGCTGCAAATTTAGTCAGCAAAAGAAGCTCAACTCATCTAAAACTCATTTATGAGTTGTGCTGACATGAATGAAAACATCAATGGTACAAAAACAATGACAGAAAGAAAAAAAGTTTTTTTTATTTTAAGCTTCATTGAGAATAAAAGACAGAACATTTGTCAAATAGGAATAGTTGGCAATTAGTAGAATTTAAAATGTCATGTCATTTAAAATCTAAAATAATCATACTTCAAGTGTTTGTGGATCAAAGATAGGCTAAATTTATTGCAATGAGAAATAAAAAAAAAATTAATTTATTACAGCAAGAAATAAAAAATTCCTAATGATTATATAGGGCAGTTGCCCCTAGACTTTTGGTCAAAATTGGTATGATGTGGCCATGATTTATTTTATGCCTTTCAGATCCTATGACTATCTAGTGATTTGCAGCATTCAGAACAGAGTAACAACAGCAATGGATCCAAGGGGCTTTCTGGAGGTCCCACATGTATGCATCTGCAGGTGATTCCAGCAGATCCTGGAAAGGTCATCTTTTGGGCAGTAGACACACTTTTCTGTGTTTTCAGGCAGGCTGTACACAGAGATTTGTAGTTAATTTCTCTGGTGAAGGCTGTTGCCAGTGTCAAGAGACCTTCACAGGCTGAAGGGAAGCTTGTGAACTGAAAAGGAAGAAAGGACAGAAGCCACTCTGGTTTTCAAGAGTAATACTTGTCTTGACTGGAGCAATAGTTTTTTCTTCACCACAGCCATTCTCTAATATGTCTTTAAAAGAATTTCCAAACTTATAGTTTGGAGCAGTTTATATAGGTCTTTTAAGGAAATTCTATTATTGCTTCACTTGGTGTGCATTTTTCTAAATAGTGTACTTTTATATGTATTCTTTATATATATCTATGGTTTGAATACATATTTATGTTTGTATACATGGAAGATGCTTTCAGAAAAGTCAGGGGTTTGTGTTTCTCTTCTTCCTGTTTGTTTTCCAGGAAGACTTTCAGTCCTTAAAAAAAAAAAAAAAAAATAAAGGAATTTTTTAGTTTTGATGCACAAGAAAGGAATAGGTATAAGTTTTCTTTTTATAGATGATTATAGCAAAGCAGATAATGAGGGGTGTAATCTGCAAATATTTATTTAAATGAAACAGTGAATTTTCCATGGAAATATTCTAACTCATTTTGTGCTCATTTTCCAAGAATATTCTAGGAAACTAATTTACTGAGAGAGTGCTTAAAATATGTGTTACTGAATAGTGGATGCACCAAAGAAATTCATACTTGGAGTTCTAATATGCAGTTGTTGAAAATTAACAGTAAGCTATTATTTCTAAGTTCTGGTCTGCTTCAGAGAATGAAGAAGAAAACGTGACTGCTGCTTATATGCTAACTGCAATGATTCCAAATAATTTCCTGCTGTTCTTTGCAACTATAGTCACACATCATCATCATTATCATCATCAACTACTTCATCTTTCTACAAATATTCTGTATATTTGTGACTTAATGCGTAGTCAGACTTGTCTTATAATATGACTACACATGGGCAGAAATATTTGCATAATGGGAAGTTTATGAAGCCAGATTTTTTGAGGGAAGACCTGTATTCATACAGATGATAAAGTGCAGAGGACCAAAGCCCTATTTCTGTTTGTTGCTGCATATAAGTAATAAGAAGTCAAAATCAAATTAGTCTTTACTTTTATTCCATTCTTTTAGTAAATTTATTCCTACAGTATTACCAAGTATATTTGCAGAGAGAATTTTGCTAATGTTAACAAAGAAATAAATAAATGCCATCATTATATTGTGGATCTTTAAAATAATCTCATATTTGTGTTCAGAACTGTGCCTTTTAGTACATATGAGTCTCACACTGTTGATTCTTGCCCTGTGGTTGCCTGACCCAGGCCTGTGGGTCTCAGGTGTGTGCAGCAGAGAGCCTCAGGCTCCTCCTGTGCTCTCTTACCCTGCATGTCAGCCTGGAGGGGTCACAAATCAGCAAATACCAGTGGCCATACACCAAAGGGCAGGTCATCATGGAAAGGCTTGTGCTCAAAGGGCTTCGGCGGGGAGGCAGGCTACATCAGTGCAAGGTGTATTGTGGCCCTCTGCTCACCCTGAGTGACCTGCTCGAGTGCACCATTGTCTGTCTTGCAGCTGAAAGGAAGATGCTTTTTCACAACTGTTCAAAAAGGAAGAAAGGAAGCTATATTCAGCAAATAAATTATTAACTCTGAATGATTCCCTCATCTCTATGGCACAGTCATTGCTGCCCCAGTTTTCTGTCTCGCGTACGAAGCATAAAATATCATTCCTGTCCTCAAAGCCTTTTCTTATAGAAATTGGTGAGATTGTTGAAGTCAGAATTAAGCAAGATGAGGTAACATATTTTGGAAAAGAATACATAATTTCACAATTCAATGTTTTCAATATCTTGTTCTGTTCTTGAATTGAAAAGGAGAGATGCCAAGGAGATAAACGCGGGGAAGAATGGCCCTGCAATTTCTCTGACATAACAAGGTCTACTTAGATGCATCCATCAGCAGCAAAACCTTTACATTTGGAACATACTTGGTACAGTGGTCTCAAGATATATTTTAGTCCTTTTAGCTCCTTCCTTATAGGAGTTTGGTAGAACTCAGCAGTGTGACTTTTCACAGACGTCAAAGGGCTGAACAGAAATCTGTAAGTCATCTACATCAGCCAATGCAAAGGTTTTACAGGATGTTAATGCTGAGCCTTACATACGTAAGTGAGTACTTTAACTGAATTAAGAGGAGTTATGCAAAGTAGCCCAGATGTTTTCAGGATAAATTAAACTTCTTAGTGTATTAACTCATGATTTTTTTTCAGATCATTCATACTAGAAAATTGAAGAAAATTGTCTGGGCAAAAAGTACTTACTTTTTTATTATATATCTGTTCAACAATAGAGATCATTATCTCTGTCTTCCAAATAATGGGAAATGACTGGGAAGTGAAACAAAAAAGGAATGTGATCTTCTGAAAATACGACAGTAAAGCAGGATCAGAAGTTAGATTTGATTCAGTATCTTCTGAGTGCAAAATCAGTTTGCAGACTGTCTGCTAGTGTTTCTGTATCTGCACAGATATACCCCTGAATAGCTACATCTATATATAACTCTTTTTATAAGTAAACCAGGTGTTTTTTCTAAATTATCATCATGATATCTGAGGAGCAATGTAGATTCAGTAATATTCTATTGCTGAGAAAACCATTTACTCTGCTTGTTAGTGATTAGGACAGAGACCAGAGAATAAAGTAGATGAATGAAATATTTTGGAGGAAAAGCTGTTTGATTATGCAGACACCTAAACACATGTATCTGGTATGATAAATTCATTTCATATTGAGGTTTTTCAGTGTAACATAGGAAAACCTCACTTTATTAACAAAAACTGTTGGCTGAAAATGTAGTGAAAATGTCAGTCTTTCAGTGTAGTTAGAAATCCATCCACTATATAAATGTGTGCAGTTATGTAAGATGTTTTGACTGGATGTTTTTGTGTGTGAGTCTTTTTATTCAGTAATTCCTAAAGAAAAAGGACATTTTATTTTAGGAATTTCTTTCAAGTTTCTATGAACATAAAATCTTAGTCTAGAATTGCAATAATTGCAATTAGCTTCCAATGATTATTTATCTTTTCTATAAATTTAATTAGTACCATAAATATTTAATGTAAATTTATAAATCAGTTTAATGTAAATATAAACTTGAAATTTATGTTTTTAAGATAGGGTAGGTTTTGAAATTCTGCAAGATGCTCATGATCAAATAGAATTATGGTTCTATTTGTCTAGGGAAGTAAAAATGGGATGATCTACCTGAAAGATCATCTTAATTCAGTTGGTCAGTGGCTGTTCTGTGCAGAAGAATATATTATACCACTGATATTAGCCCTGAGAGAAACATCATCTGTCTGAGGGTCTTGGCTCCAAATGCTTCCTGGAGAATTCCGAAGGCGAGGAAACAGTTCCAAGCCTTCCTTCCACATATTGGCGCCTTCCACTTCCTTCACCAAGCAGATGGAGGGACAAGTCACATCACGTGCTGAGTGATTCTGTTCCTTCAGTGCAGCCTGTGCAAGTCTGATCAGATGCCTTTCTTCTGGAGGCCAGCAGACAGAAGACTGTAGAGAAGCAGAAATTTCTCCTTGACTAAATCTTTCTCAGTGAATCAATACAGACAACAACCAATTTAAATGAGCTGCCGTAGATATGTAAGCTACTGAAAGTCAGTAGATACTGAAATGTAGCCTTCATACTGAGCCCCTTAAGTCCTTCCTACTGGCTCACATGTCATCCCACAGCCAATTTGGAAGGTCATTCGACATAAGTGCTCTTCATTACATGAGGTGAAAGGCAGGTTTAAACTTGGCCCGTAGCAAATACATTATTCAGTTCTTAGAGAAAAAATACCTCTGCATAGCCAGGCCTCACTATAGTTTTTAAAGATCCTTTTTAAAGCTTTTAGTGCATTCATTCTTCTGCTATTATCCTATTTCTCTGCATCTGGATTTTTGCTGATTTTTTTTTTTTTTTATGTCAATTTAAGCAAGCCAGGAGCAGAACTAGAAGAAAATTCACTCAAGGCTCAGGCTTGGACTCATTTTGCTGTGAAGGGCCTGAATAGGCTTAGTTTCCTCAGCTGGTTCCCAGTTAGTCAATGCTTTCCTGAGGTATTTCTGTATAATTTCTGCAAAATAAATTCCCAAAGTGGAAATATGTGTCATGATCTGAAGGTTACCGAAGACCTCTTCACTAGCTGTGGATTAAATACTACCTGAAGGTTTAGATAAAGGTTCTGAAATAAGAGTACAGTTGTATAATCTGGAAGAGACTATGCCAGTTTCCTTATTTGTAAAAAATAAATTATTTGTGGACCAAGTCCACAAATGGACAGTCCACAAATGGATAGTCCAGGATAAACTGACCTTACAGGATTCAAACTGAGATCAATAACTGAGACTAGAATTGGCTTTTGTATCAGATTGAATATGTGAATGTATATACTCACCTGTTGGTGAGTACATGATTTTGCAGGATTTTTTTTGGTAGTGGTTTAGTATAGTTGAGCTAAGTCCTTTGACTAACAATGGAGGGGGTTATGGATAATCAGCAAATGCAAGTTCAACCATGATCTGACTAACTAGTGAAGAAAATGTGTCAATGAATGATGAAACAGAGTAAACACCACCACTGCACGTTGTGAAGCAAGCAGATCTGTAGAAGATGCTGCAAATGGAGCAGCTTCTTGGAGATGCAGCTCTGTTATCTGTGCCTAGAGAATGTGTGCAAATCTCACAATTCTCTCTCCCAAAGAGGTCTGAGTGAAAATCAGTTTTCTTACCCACAAAATGTAGTTACAATTTATTGGGAGATTAAGCCATAAAATAAAAATATGATATTGCATCAACTTGTAAAGGAAATTTTTTTTCAGATATTTGCAAGCTTCATCCTCCTTCCTTGTTCCACCAGTGTTATATACCCATTTATGTGAGGAAGAACCTGGTCCTCAGTTCCAACTCAAGTCAGAAATTTGAATCTGAATGCTCTGACAACAGGAGGCGGAGGCAGTTGTTAATTGCAAAATCAACTCTTCAATTAGACGGTCTTTCAAAACATCCTTTTCCCTGAGCACCATTACCAGAAATGCCTGAAGTCAGTCTCCAGTCATCCTGGCCAAATGAGTTACCCAAAATGGATGCTCAAACAGAGACTTGTCAAGTCATGATAGCTAAGCTATTGGAGTCCCACCTTCTCTGAAAGAGATCCTGGTGAAGCCCAAATGAAATGAGCTATTTTAAAGTGCAAAACTACTGAGCTTCACCTATTTTCTTTTCAACATCCATGCATTCTTCTATTACACTTTGTTATACAGAGCTCCTCAGAGAATTTGATGATTACCTATGCATGAGAAAACACTCCCCCTTCTTAGCCTAGATTCCCTTGTCCTGAGGGTCAGTTTGGAAGTGGTTTTTTTTTTTCCTTTCAAAGTCATCTTTGACAGAGGTGTCAGTCTGCACTTGGAATGATGCAGGTTTACATAAAAAACAAAAGACTGCAATTGAAAATTTACAGATGAGGCAATTCTCATTTTGGAAAAAGAAAAATAATAAACAGAAGGAAAGGAGCAGCTATAGGCTATATAATAGTTGGAGAGCAGCAATAGTCAATACATAAAAAGGTCAGAATGCACCAGTTTTCTAAAATGTTTATAATGTCAGACAGTTTTATGATATTAGTTATGCAATAAAGTAATTTTGAAGTCGTGTATTTCCTGGAAGCTAATGACTGGACACTGGATCTGACACCCCATGAAAGGGCTTGTCATTTTATCTTATTATATTACTCTGTGGAAGAAGCAGACATCATGATTATGTCAGTAAAATTCTGAACCAGTTCCCCCAAGATTTTAATAGCATCTGATTTATTGCATTTAGTGATCCTCTATAGGAGAAAATGGATGAAGTGCTTTATAGTTTTAGCATCTCTCCACTTCTCTCTGCCTTTAAAACTCTAATATCTTTTTCATTTAAGGGAATAGACCAACAAACCAGCCGTAGTCCAGAAGATATTTTTCCAGAAACGTGAAATCTCTCATAACTGTTTAAGCATGAGAGCTTATATGAAGATGGTTTTGTACTGTGAAGCAGAGGACCACATCCCTTTCACATGGAAATCATCATAATACTCCTGACTTAATTCAAAATCAGTATAACTTTGCTCATTTCTGTTAAATGAGTGTCTGACCTGAGGCTTTCCACAGAGAACTGGTGGCCTTCCTGTGCATATTTCAGTTTTGAAAGAACCTCTCTGGAGTGTTTTCTGATAAAACTAGTGATTTTCCCAACACATTTTCTAGTAGCAGCTGTATTAGTAAGTAAGTAAAATTATCCAAGAACCAATCTGTGGTGGCAAGTTGCACATAGTTTTCTCCCTGCTCTCAGAGTCTTCATGCATCCAACCTGTTGGGAATAGTTCCTTGCCTAGACCTTCCCACGAATGCTGCTTGGACACTGTGTAAGACAGTCCTGGTTGGCTCAGGTCAAACCTCTTTTATGGACTATGCTAAGAACTCAATTGTATGAATGACTGTATACAAGAACTTTTGCCTGTGACTTGTTTAGATGTTGCTTTTAGATCTGGTGCCTTTCATTGTTGTGTAGGAATTCAGTTTAATTGGAAAAGTGATTTTTTTTTCCCCTTAAAACTGATAATTGAGCAAACTGCGTCCTGTTGATTTCAGAATTGTTACACAAGTTTGGGGTCTCTTTCACCGAACTGCTTTGAATGTTGAGCTAGTTTTATTAAATTACTGACTCTGAAAATAAGTTCTATATTGTCTTCTGATGTGTTTTTTTTTTTTTTTTCCTGGAAAATCAAGGTGATCCCACATGCACTGTGCAAACTGAGTTCATAAATCTTCTTAAAGTCTTTGTTTGTCACTATGTATCCCCACAATTATGGTAAAAGTGTGGTTCTTCAGTTATGAAATAATTATAGCCAAAGTTCTGTGCAAAAGTGGTGAGCCTTGAGCAGTACATTGAAAACCAGTGTGGGAAATCAAATCAGAAAAAATTAGTATGTTTTGCAAATATCAGTTTCCCTTTCTATATGGCCTGAATATCTGCAGTTACTATAAACACTACAAAAAGTGTATCTCTGGAAACAATCAGCCACAATAAATGTATGTATTTCAATCCAGAAAGTGAACAAATGAAAGAACATTGTCAGGTATGTATGCTGTATGGTAGTTGTTCATCATTTCAGATATTTCACATTCTGTAGAAGAGCCTGAATTTACCTGCTCAGGGCAGACTACTAAACAAGTTGCTAGATTCTCTTTTTGTGAAACAATTGCTTTTAGGACATGATGCTGTAATAAAATATGCTGTCCTTCCACAGTCATGTAATCAACTGCATATAGGCAACTGCAATCCAACCCATGCAACAGCAGGTCTGTCAAAAATTTAATTCCTTTGATGCAAACACTTATGAAAAAAAGAGTGCTTCTTTCTTTTTGCTTTATGTTGTTGTTTTCTTTAGCTGAATGCATCTAAATTGCTGGCAGTTTCACTATTAGCTGGCTAATACTGAGATTGTTAACTTTCATTATGTCAGTATGGAGCTTGATTCCCACTGTTCTTTCAACTTCCATTAGAAATAATTTAATTGAAGCTCTTCATACAATGTCTGTTAACCCTGACTGAGATGTGCTCAGTTTTTTAAAGAAAATTCCAGCTGTTCCATTTGGGCCATTTACATCTGTAGCAGAAGGTCACCTACTAGTTATGAATAAAATTGTGACACCTTAGGGCTTGTGGTATTTTATTTATTTATTTACTTACTTATTTACTGTCTTACTTATAATTGTAGAAATGTTTTTTTCTACTTATTAATGTAGAAAAATCCAGTCAGTATGCCAAGTCAGGACTCTTCTAAGTTCTCTGCCAGACTAGTCTCAAATTTGGATCCTGAGCACATAACCACCTTATAAGTTAATGTTGCCATAATGTTTCCTGAGGTGCTTAAAGTGTTCTATTTCTGCAGTAAAATTTCCAAAAGCAATCAATTTTTGATAGTGGGGAGTAGATCAATGTTTCTCTTATACTGGTACCCACCAGGAGCCATAACCTAGGGACCTCTTTTAGTTTTTCTGCACAGTCTGACCCAACAATTATTTACTGCATGCTGAGCAGAGTATGTTCTGCATAGAGCATAGCCAAAAAGGGCTGGTTAGAGCACTTACTATGGATGCAGATAATATAAATCCAGCTCTTTTTCATTCTTCCCCTCACCTTAAGGGCATTTGAAGGCAGCTTTTCCAAGAGTGATTTAACTATGAGTGTCTCTTTGGGTCTGCTTCCCAGATTTCTTAACAAGCCTTTTATCTGAGACAGGAATACTTTCTTCATCAGTCTAAGCTCTAAAACCTAGAGTCAATTTGTTGTCTGGCTATATTTTAAGAATTCATTCAAGAAGAAGCATTTTCCAGATGGCCAGGAGGCATACATCTCTATACTACTTTCTTTTGGATAGGTAGAAATCAGATTTATCTTACCAATAGGGATTTGAATGCATCTTAGAAGAAAAGGAGCTATTGGATTACTCAGAGGGAGGAGAATGCAATGCTGCAGAAGACCTCTGAGGAATGGCTGGCTTAGATGTGTTTTTAGCATTATGTCATTGCTAGAATGTGAATCTTGCAAGGCAGCTCTCTTCGGTCCTTATTAATGCAGTAAGAGTAGAGGGATCACCTGTGAAAAACCATGAATGGAAGGGAAAGAGGTTCCTAGCTTCCTGATAGCTGCAGTGTGTGAGTATTGCTCTAAAAACATGAAGAGGTGTATCTGTTGGTAATGTAGATGAAGGGTCCATTTAACACTGACTATACAGGCAGGGAGAACACTTTTTTTCCATTTATGTTCTTGTGAAATCTTCAGCATCCCTATGTTACAACCATGGATAGATTACTTTGTAGTTTTATTTTGTGAGCATTACATAGGTAACATTTTCCCAAATAAGTGGCTATTTTAATGGATGTACAGATTCATTAACACTAAAATAATACAGATATTATTATACTTCTGTTGGCTCTTCTTATATTTTTGATTACATACATACTTCCTAAGTTATTTACTTCTTGACTACTCACATGGTAAGTATAGTCTTTGTAAAAATTAAATAGTTACACTCAATAATCCATTAGACTCTCCACACATTAGACTGCATTAGGAAAAGAGTCAATAATGTAATGATGAGACCTATTTAACTTTTGAAAATATTTCCTCATTGGAGCAGTGTCTTCCAAACTTGGTTAGGACTGTTACAAGAGGGATTATTCCAGCTTGCTGTCAGTTTTTGTCTTGAGAATACTTTGATATCCAATTATATACCAGAATTTGATATCCAATTATATACCAGAATTACTGTTTTATTAGCTGTAGAAAGGATATGATTTTGCCCAGACAAAAGTATTTTTCTGTACATAGTAGGAAAATGTAGGAAATGTTTTTTTGTTGCCATAAACATTGTGTTTTGATGGCACTGTGCATCCTGCACATGGATGCAGGAGCTGTGCTACCACATGTCAGCCCTGGTCCCAGGAGACATGACTTGGACAAGAGAGGGTAAAGGCTGTTGCTTTCACAGCACTTATTAAATCTAGTCCCACTCCTCTAAATGATATCTAATTTCATATTATCAACCACTTTGATTTTTTTAATTTCCCGGATGCAGATAACAGAGTGCACCTTGAGTTGCTGATTAAGTCTTTTTCATAGTTAGCCTAAGCAGTGCTGATCCTCAGGTGAATTGTTTAAACAGCCTCTGCCAAGTCATATTTTACCATGAAGTTGAATCAGGCTTCTTCAATATGTCTAGAAATTAATGCTATACCATCAATCCTTGTTTCTTAATGAAATTACCTGACAAAATATCTACTTATATTTGGAATTAAGTACAAATGTCCAGTATAGTTTCAGTGAGCCCATAGAGTATTTTACTTGACCTTCACAGCTGACTTACTTTGCATAAGTATTGTCTTGAGTTGATTTAATGTTTTTTTTTTCTTTTCTTTTCTTTCCCCTGATAATACTTCAGTGGTTTCCCTGTGTTAGTTTTAAATCCAAGATATAGTCTGTTCAGTTCAACACTGAATACCACTGTATGTTTTTTCCAGTATATTTTGTCCCTTGGTCTGTGAAATCTTCATGCAATGGACACTGATGACAGCAGTGTTATCTCCAGATTCCCTGGGCAGCTTCTATGTTGTTAGGAAAGTGCCTATTACATGATAGTTCCATTAGTCCTGCACTATGCCATTCATAGTTCCCAGCTGCTGCTTGTTATTGTGCTCTTTGCTTTACATCTCTACTGTTCTCTCTTGTGAGGAGATATTGTTCTCCCTGTCCCTACCTGAGTACTATTTTTGTATTATGAGGATGCTCATGCTGCTATTTCAGCTCTGTTTGGCTCATCTTCCATGTATTGAGGCCACCTGGTACAGGACTTCTGCTTTGGGAATGGTAAGTAGCATTGCCTGCTCTTGAATCCAAGTGACAGTGTCTCTTCCCAGAAGTGGGCTCCTTTTATGTATGTGACTATTTTTTCTCTTATTAGTTCTCTTTTGAAGTCTATATATCTGCAGCATTCAGCAAACCTATCAAGTGCTGCCATGAAATCTTCATTATTTGCCTTTTATTCCTAGCATTTTATTGTAGCAAGTGATCCTGATACTCTTGCTTGGAGGAAGTCATAAAGAATAATAGACTGCTCCAGCTTCTGAGGCATGCTTTCCTGTCAGTGTAAATTTAGAGAAAATAGCTGGGAGAAACCAGTTCAGTTGCACCTTAAGAATAGTTTGACATCAGTTTGTTTCTCAGTCAAGTTAGAAGATCTCAGTCAGCAGCTTGCCACTGTCACTTGTTCTTCTTGAATTGGTTTCCTTGACTCCATAATGAAAATCTGTCCCCTAAGAAAGTTTGTCATATATTTTCTTAATTAGTCTAAGAGCATATACTATAATATAAAACTAAGACAAGAAATGGTGATATTTATTGTACAAAAGTATTTTCTCTGACTGAAACATATTGAAATCCATGAGGAAAGCTAACTTGTTTTGACACCAGGACACATGAAAACAGCGTGTTGTATAGCCCTGATGGTATGTAATCATATTATCTGATTTAGATCTGGATCACTGGTATTCTTTGTTGTTTCATCAGCTTCAGAAGTTAACCAGCTTATGCTGGTTTAGAATGTTGTATCTGGAGGAAAATTGCTTTCCTGTGAAATGACAAAACTGATTAATAGTCAATATTGTGGCTTCTGAAAACAGGCATGCTATTTATTTAACTATTTTAGCCATACCAAAAGGGCAGTGATACATATTAAAAGTTAATTATGTAATTAAAATTTATTTTTAAGGAAAACTGACTTTTAATATAAAATTTATTGTTAATAAAAAAATTATCAATGCTATTGTCCGATTTTTTTATGAAAATGGAAAAGTGAAGATTTTTTTAAAGATTTTGGTGAATGGTATCTATCAAAGCAATTTTTGGAAAAAAAAATGTTTTTAACAAATATGGTTTTTTTCACAAAGAATTATTCTCCTAAGTTTGTTTCCTCCTTCTGAGAACCAACTCATAATGAGATTTTTCTGAAATTACTTTTCCCAGAATCATATTTTTTAAGAGACCTAACACTCAAAATTTTGAATAAATATCATCTTTCATAAGAACTACCAGTCCAACCTAGTGTCTGCTAACTCAGTGAGAATATATGACTCATAAAGTCATATAATAATTTAAGATGGAAGGTATTTCTGAAGGTCATCTAGTCAAAATCCTACTCAAAGAGGGACTGACTTCAAAGCTTTTTTTCAGGATACAGATTTTCCTGGAAGACTCTATACAGACACAGACACCTGTGATAGTCTGTGTCTAAATGTGCTGTTTACATATATGTTGGGGCTCAGAATATGACTTAGCAACAGAAAGGAGCATGGAGTTTGCTTTCACAGTTTGGCATGGCTTCCTCCATTTCCTCCAGTTGTGAAAGCATTTTCGGCTTGAACCTCTGACAAAATAAAGCTTTGCAGTTCAATATTCAAATGAACATTCATTTTAGTCCACATTTCTGAGAATACTAGTTTTTTGCCTTTGGTTATGAAGCCTGCTGCACATGTATGGATGAAAATTATAAGTATGTCCTTTGAATTTTGTCCAATTATTTTATTTTGTGAGATTCTGCATGTGAGCATGACGAAGAAGGGAGAAGAGAAGAACAGCTCTGGACCATCTTCTTTGCCCTTCATGAGGGCTGAATGAGAAGTAGGAGTATTGAGTCAGGGTTGTGTGACTGTCAGGAGCACTGGCACAGAAGTATGGAGGGGGTAGAATCTGGTTCAGACCTGTGCAGTGAGAGATTGGTCCTCTTTCTCACTCTGAGTGGCTTGTGTGGGTGCACACACATCCCCAGCAATCAACTTCTGCACGTACTCTTATGACTCACCCCCGCCCAAAACATTCACAGACAATGTATACATATACATAGAAATAAACAAATATGCACTTGAATATACCCTACAGAAAGATGGTAGAATTTATAGGTGTCACATTCTGCATCTTAATTAAATATTCTCTTTTGAATCTCCTGTAATTCAAAAAAGCAGGTCCCAGAGCATGTCTATTCATGTTGCAGTACCTTGGCTCTTGATTCTAAAAGCATCTAATAGCACTTGATTTGCCAGTTGTTATACATGTGATCTAGGATTTTGTCTGAAAACCTGCTCATTGGCACATGTCTGAAGCTGCCTTTATACACATGAGGATTTTATTTATCATTTCGTAACTTTTAAAATTAGAAAATAGATACATAATTTTAGAGATATTTTGTGAAATGACATGGAAAAGCAATTATGACAAAAAGGATAAAAATCCATACACTTAGTGTGCCTTATTTAGTTTGTCAAAAACACTTGAGCTGTTGAACGAATCTAATGTAATTCAATGAATCTGCAAGTACATTTTCAGCCCATTGAAAATGACTGTCAATTCAAGGTTACTTCATAAAACTGAATCATGAACAAAAATTACTTGGTGAAGATGAAAAAGGCAAAGTAAAACAAATGAGGAAATGGGTATTAGCAAATTAGGAATTAGAACAACAAAAAATGAAGATTTATAGAATAAAAAATATTTTTTTCTTGTATGGTCTTTCTTTGACCGTTATTGGCCTATCTATGTCTTCATTATGCAGAAAAATGTTCTACTGACTTCAATAGCACTCTTTCAATTCATGCAGGCAACCATTTCCACTTGAAAAAACAATAAATATCATTTATGAGTATTTTCTTACACAAATGGAATTGCAAAGCTATTCCTTTCTCCATACATTTTTCACCCAAATTCCACTTTTGAGCTAGCATTAAAATATGAATAAATTTAGTAATTCATAAGCTTATATCATTATATTTTTTTACACATATTATGACAGAAACATTTGTCTTCTTGTTAATTTTTCTTCATTTCTTGCCTTCAAATTGTTATTTGAAGCATGAGATGCTTATAAGATTACAATTATCTACTCAGTGAGAAGGGTTATTTATCAAGTATAGAATTAGTGAAAACATAAAGCCATTAGTCTCTTTCTCCCCTTTGTTTTCTGTACCAATTCCCCAGCTAGAACTGAGTTGCTGTCTAGACATCGGTATTTGCACAGATAGTAAAATTAAGTATTGCTCCAAAATATTGGTAAGCTGAGTTTGCCAAAAGGTAATGGTCCTGAGTATAATCAGACATTCCTGGAAGACAAAAGGAAATAGATTAAATTTCATTCAGCTGTAGAAGACCAAGAACATTGTTCTCTTTTCTTTCATGTTTTCTTTATGTTTTGCTTTCTGTTTCCTTCATGTCTTTGTAAATTAGGCATCTCTTGGGGCCTTTCAAAACACTGAATCTGCTCAGTGTATGCAGAGGAGTCCAGTGTATTCTGGACTGTCATTCCAGACTTGAATGACAAGTATTACTCAGCATTTCCATCCAGCCATCAGTATCTGTCCTCCCCAAACAGGGGATTTCATTAAATCAGTTTACATTCACTTTTAATGTGCCAGCATCTGTTTCAGATATCTGCATTGCTACAGTGAGGCACTGTGTTTCAAATGAGGCAGTAACAAAATGGTTCAGACCCCACAGCTTCCTGAAGTGCCTGGCAGCAGCTCTACATGGCTGAGCAAGTGCAAGGGCTCCAATCCTCCTTCAAACTAGGCCAGGTGAGAACACAAAGTCTTGTGTGAAATGCACTCAAAATCTCAGGACATAGTTTCATCTTGCAGAAGGTTTGGCAATAACTGAACTTTGTGGCACTTCTGCATCTCCACCCCTCATTTGTTTGTGTTGCAGATTTTTTTTTTACCCCAATCATTTCCTTCAACTAGTTTGAGTTTAGGGGAAAACCTCATAAGCAGTTGAGCTGACACTTCATGAAAGGTAGACTGCTGGTACAGGAGAGTGAGAACATTTTACAGAATCACAGAACAGCTGAGGCTGGGAGAGGTACCTGGAGGTCATTTGCAGGACCATCCCCCTGATTAAGCAGGGCCACCTAGAGTCATTTCTACAGGACAGACAGATTTTTGATATCTCCAAGGATGGAGACACCTCAGTCTCCAGTAGTGACAGTTACAGTGACAATGCTCAGTTGTCCTCAAACTAAAAAAAATTAACTATCATTAAATATTTTGTATAATGACAGCCAGCTCCAAATTAGAGCTAAGAATCACTTTTAATAGTTCATAAGCTCAGGTCTTAAAGGCTTCAAGCACCTGTGTGTCTGTAACACTGTGTCAGTCTGCCTGAATGCATCTGTACTAGTCAGTTCTAGTGTGCTTTGGAATGCTTCAGGGCATGGGAATGTTATTGTCCTTGTTAGGCAAATCTTGACACACTCCTTAAGAAATATTCAGCCTATTGTATTTATTTATGTGCCCCAACAATTCTGTCACATGGTCTGTCAGTCAGAGCAGCTCGTGGCAATACACACTGGGCAGTTGCCCTTCAGCTACTGTCCCAAGTGCACCACCACAGCCACCCAGCCTTGGCAGTATTTTAGGGTAGATGCCAGACATTCTGTGAGTTATCTCCATGTCTTCAGAACTCTGAGGTGTGTTTGATTTGCTGGTAAAGAAATGGCCTGTGTCTGCAGGATACCTGAGTGTGTGCTCACCTCTGTGGCTTGAGCTTTGGTACATCAAGCTGATTTACATGCTCTTGACTCCTGGCTCAGTATGCAATGTGTGTGGGGCAGGCAAGAGCCCTGAAACTGCCTTCTTATCTTGGTTTCCTAGAAATATTTTCATTAGCTCTTTTCTTTTAGAATATGTCCATAACTTGGGCTCTATTTGTGGATTTGCATTTCTGAATAGCCCTTTGGACAAGAAAATCTATTTAATTTTTTTAAATTGTCTGCATCAGAGTGTATAATGTTGTGACTCAGACACATGATAAAGAAACAAACCAGCTTGCTTAATTTTAGCTGGAATACAACTTTTCAATGTGTTTTTAGCCTTGAAAGAATATATTTATATACTTTAAGATCAAAAAAAGCTTCAAGCAGATTTTTGATTGAAAACTGCAATTGCTATCAGTATTTCCAATCAATTTCAGAGCAAGAATGAGAAAATAGACTTTTTTAAACCCCAGTATTTATTTTTAATTTCACCTGCATTTGAGACCTCCTGCTGGCCTACTTCTCTGTGTTTTTCTCAATTTATATTCATTGTAACTGAGTTGGGGAGAGAATTGATCGCTACGTTTGGAATGCTTATGAATTTCTGTTCTTCAGCTATATGCCTCTTTAATGCAGTTATCTTTACTTTGTAAATATATGTAACTCAAGAATGCACATTAGTGAAATAAGATAGTTTGTTTTAATAAATTGAGGACATCTATTTTAATGCTTTCCAAAGATCTGTAGGATACTATGAAGAATTAGAAGCTATAGTACCATAACATTAAAGTGTTGCTTTATGAAGATCTAAATGAAGACCCCAAGAATATATTAAAATATTTTTATTTAGGAGATTATACTACTGTTAGCATTGCTGATCAACTCAACCTACAAATAATTAATTATATAAATTTATTGCATCACAACCTCCGGAAGAAAGAGATGTCCTCAGCTTTTTCTTTTATTCATATCTTGTGGTCTCCTTTGTACCAGACATTTTTGAAACTTTTTCTTGAAAACTCATATTATTTTGATGTCTTTTTAACCTTCTTTAAGTTATGAAATCTATACTTTTCACCGTCTATGCTGAGTTTCAAAATGAATTAAATTCTTTCACATTTCTCTTTTTACTAACTTTTTCTGTTCAGTCAATTGTTATATGATAACTTCCAGGGTGGTGAGTCATCCAAAGTGAGCACACCACACAGACATACAAATACCAGACTGGTATCTATTCTTCTTAGTGAAATCAGGTATTGATTGCAGTTGGCTGTGTCCTTTATTTCTCTTTCTAACAATAATAGCATGGAAATGTAAGATGTGTATTTATTGACTGGATGATTATAGGCATTTGTGTAGCATCTTTTTTTTAAAATATTAGCTTTCCTAAAAATGTTTGTGCCATGTACTGACAACTGCTTTAATAAAGGAGGAACTATGCTTTTAAAAAAGTAGAATGTCCATGTGTACAGTATAACTAATAAAGAAAAGTTGGTATGATTTATGGAGCAAGGAGTTGTGCATGCATGAAAATTGAATATAACAACCATATTTTTTTCTTGAGATCGGGTTCAAATCAGTTATTTTTTCTATGGGCTTAAATTCTTAGGGATTATTTCCTTTTAAATGCATTTTATGAATAGCAGAAGCAGTACAGACAGCAAATTCTTTCTGAACAGTTTTCAATACAGTCTACAGTATTTGTGAAAAGCATAAAATTAGCATTTTTGAATGAAGATTTAAAATGCTATAATAAATATAATTCTTTGTGTTTCCATAAAAGAAACAGCACTTTCATGTGAATTTACATGCTTTTTGAAAGCATAACATTGACTGGTAAAGAAGGGAAACTGTTATTTATTGTTGCCAGGTATTGAAAGACAGAAGCAGAATAGCAGTTCCCCCTGAAGCAATGGTGTGTCTTATGTGTGATGTGGAGAGAGATTTCCAAATATTTTATCTTTATAGCTCTGCAAAACCATCCAATGAGACTGTTGCTTGTGCAAGATAGGTAGTCAATATGGGCATGTAGTTTTCAGAAAATCACATGGGAACTGACAGAAAATTAAGTCAATGGGTTTGTACATTCTGTTTGTACCTTTCCCTTCTGGCCACTCCACAGGGCCTGAAGGAGAGAAGCTTCATGGTCCATTTTCTGGTGCCCAGATAACACATTCATGCTACACAGGACAATAAAAACTCATATTCATGGAGGAAAAGGTACTAAAATCTCACTCTAATTTCTTCAAATCCTCCAAAATCACAAACTGCTTAATTACTTTGCCAAAGATACAGCTTTTAATTCTGCACATTCAGGTTTTTGAGATCTGATATGATTATACTATTTCCCTCTATTTCCAGCATTGCAGGTGGGTGGATTAAAACATGCCTTCAAGTACTATTATTTATGATTTCCAGAAATGCTGAATTTACTTGTTCACTACATAGATAAAATGTCTGTCTAGCCCTTAAAGGCCTAAGGAGAAGCAGAGAAGACAATTGCCCTCAGGCACATTCCTTCATGACAGTGAAAACATCTGCTTGCTTGCCAAAGATAGCACGGAAATATTTACACTATTAAAAAGAAAATTCAGCTACATAAAAATATGCTGAGGGAAAAAATGCAAAAAGACTAACGATATATCTAAAAAACTAAGGTTGTGTTAAACCATGCTGACTCCCACTGTGCAAGACCTTATGACAATGAAGAGAGTAAACTAAGCCTGGAAACCAAAGCATTTTAATCACACATAAATGCCATTTTGACATCTCACTATTTCTCTGCCCCACATGACAGATGACACAGTTTCTTCATGACTCTCAACTGCATATCACCAGCACTGGCCTTCACACTCTCTGGTTTTCATTGCCTTCGGGAGTCTCCCGTGTTGATTGGAGTTAATTGCTATGACTGAGCAATTCTTTCCCTGTAAAGTTAATGAAAGTTCATGTGTCAACACTGCAGTGCACTAGCCCAGAATTATGCTAATTACCACATACATAGAGAGCTATTTGGCTGAACTGAGGTTTAGCTACCTAAAGTTGTACAAAGATTATTTGGATGGAGAAGATGGTGATATGATGGTTCTCTCTGGAGGTGTCTAGGGAAGAATCTGGTCCCATATTCAGGCAATGTACACAGTAGGAAAATGTGGCTAGGGAACTGAGCAGCATACTGCAAAACAGTATCTCAGTTATTAAGTATTATCAAATCTAATTGTTAATCCTCTTAATCTTATCTAGCTATTAATTTTCTTTTGTTAACATGTATTCTAAATATTTTGCATGCATAATTTTGAAAGTATCACTTCAGAATAAATGTATTGATCAAGTCTTTTTTCGGGGGCTGCATCATGTTCCCTTGTTTCATAGACTATATATTAATATTTTTAAACAGGATTTCCCAGGCAGATGTTAAGCAGTCCAGCTTTGGGATTAGTACTTTTTCTTTACTGCCTTCTATTTTGACTTTCTCTTTTAGGAAGGTTTGGTAGCCCATAAAATTAAAACAGTGAAAGGAGACAAAGAGACTGTATGATCTATGCTGAACAAGGGCAAGATATAAGTGAATTGGAATTTGTTCATAGAACAGTTAAAATTTACAGCTCAGCTACTAAGGATATAGGTCATTCTATACTGTCTTGAGAAAAGGTGGAATGCAGGAAGGTGGAAGAGAACCACTATTTTTCCAAGGCCAGTCTTCCAATTTGTCTCTTCTCATGATCTAGTGAGGACACAGGCTTTTTACATTTCCATGATTCAGATTCTGGATTCTTTCCTGAAGGTGACAAGACTGCAAAAGGTCATAAAGATAGCTTAGACTGTAGGACTTTTGACTGGTGGCAGATTTGAAATGAAGTCCTAGTCTATGCTTTCCTTGACTGAACTGAAATGCAAAAATACTGTTATGTTCTGAATATGCATTGATATGGTGTGTCATGCCATACACAGGAAACTTACACTTTATACAAAATGTACACTCAGTACAGCAAAAAGTCCTCCACAGTTTTTACAGACAACTCTCCAAATATCTTACTTAATTTAATTTAAAAAGATTTATAAATATATGCCTTCAGAAGCTTTAAATATACCTAATGTGCTTCATCACTGTTAAACCTAATCTATCCAATGAAATAAGTGTCAAGTAGCAGCATTTCCTAAATTAACAAGATTTTTTAGGAGGATAAAGCTGAAATAGAGAAAAAAGACATTCCCTTGAGATAGGAAAGTCCTGAATTTTTATTGCCACTGTTATACTCATGGCCATAAGGACTTCTCCTTGCACTAAACAAAGGAGTGGTCAGATTAAAACAACAGGTTGGCTTTTGTTCTGAAGAGTCTTAAAACATTTTGTAAAGGTCCAGAGATGTCTAGAAATAAACTATTTTATAACTTTTTTTTCTATTTCACAACACAGTATTAAGATACTATTTTAGGTTAAAAATGTTAATTACTCTCTGATTTTTCCCTTGTTCCATAGAGACCTCCACAATATCTTCTTGATTTTTTTTAGAGCAAAATTACAAAATGCTACTGAAGTAATTATTTTATATTTGACTGTTTAGAAACAATATATGCAATACTTCATTAATTTTGTTTTATGTTTAGTTGTAATTAGATATCAGGTAACAAATCTTGAAAACATTTGAAATTATTTTAGCATCCAGAGAATTTATGAAAATTAAAAAACCCAGACACTCAACAACATTTTAATAAAAACAAGGTCAAAAGGTAAAAGGAGAGAGCTGCTGTGTCAATGAATTTACACTGATAGGCATTTTATTTCTCTTCTGGTTAGCTGGGACATCCTAATAACATATTGCTTCAGATTTGTATATGCATGGCTGTATTTTAGGGAAGTGTATTGTAAAGTTATTAAAAGATTTCTTATACGAGTTTGCAATATTAAAATTCCATATTTTATCTTTTGCATATTTATTAGCATAACAATATGTGGTAGGCTACTTATATACTATTGTCGATTGTGCCATAACAGCTAAGGATCTTTTTGGGGTTTACATTATAATTCCCTATTTTCAGTGGCTTATAAGTCATCAATAAAACTTTGCTCTGGGCTGAAAGTTGACAAGTAAATTCTATGCTCATATATTTTCCTACAAAAAGGAATCAGTATTCATTTTACTGGGTTATTATTTGCCTTTTTTATTCTTTTTCAGAACAGCTGATGGTGCTGAAGATGTTGCAGAAAAATTATCAGTCAATTTCTCCCCACTCTTCTATCAATTTATAGCAATATGTTAAGGGCAGCTGAATCACACTTTACATAAAATTCATATAATCCATTGCAGATACATGCTGTTACCTCCACTCTTTTTGTGATTCTCTGTGGGATACAGTATTCACTTTCACTACTCAAATTTCATGTATTAGAAACTTTTTGCTAGGTTGTGTAACTTGTAAAGATTAAAAATGAGAGGAATTCACACGAGCTTGATTTGCCTGAGATCAAAACCAGCTGTTAATTAATAAAAAATCTCCAAAAAGGTAGAGATGAAGAGTCAAGGAAGAGGTAGGAAGGGAGTGTGAGATAAGAAGTGAAGCATCTGCCTGCAGCACACAGCCAGATTTCCAGGGAGGACACACGATGGCAACTGAGCAGTGGAGTGAGTGAGTCAGAAGGAAACAAAGGTGTAGTGGAGGGATGAATTTATGTTTCCATGGCTGGCATACTTAAGGATGACTTAGACACTTACACAGGCTTTTGAATAGCATATGTCACTAATCTAAATACGTAGAGAAGTATTCCTTCTTCTCAAACTAGAGTTCTTCTAAGAAATTACATAATAAATTAATGCTACAGTATATGTTCAGCTCATCAAAAAAATAAGGTCCAGTCTATCTCACCTAGACACCACAGTCACAACACAGACTTTTACATTTGAGCCAATCAGTACCTAGATATAAATGTTTCTGTGATCTGAATTTAGGACATATTTAGAGTGAGGTTAATAACACCTTAGAGCAGAAATTTATCGTTTCTGATTACAGAGGAAGCCTAGGATAGCTAATTCAAATATCAACACTGTAGGTAGCTGAAGATTAGCTAGAAGACATCCATTCATGGATGTTGTAATTGAGGCTACTTTATCTACCATGCTGCTTGCTCTCATCACTACCACATCATGTATTCAAATTAGTGAGCTTTGGAAGCACACTAAAGCACATTTTTTTCACCCAGGGCAGGGTGTCTTCAAATACCAATTTCACCCAGGTCTCAATACCCCATTACTATTTTGGAATGTAAAAGAGGTGTACTACTCTGCTGGGGCTTTTCTTCACTTGATTGACTTCCAGCCTCCTGCTGAAAACCACTTTCCAAAAGTAAGTATATATTACCAGCCAGCCTTAGGACACCAGCAAGCCCAGAGTCATTGATTGTCCCTTATAGTGATTGTCCCTTATAGTAATTGTCCCTTTGGTGTTTGGCAGCAGCTACACTGCTGGGCAACTGTCCCAGGGCCATGCCCAGCCACAGCAGACTCCAAGCAGGATGGCACAAAGAAAATCCTACTTCCTTCCCTTCCTCATCTTCTGACAGCTGGACAATGTCATTATGCCTTTTAGATTTTGTGTTCTGACACTGGAAATAAAAGGGGGGGTTACAGTTTATTAGCCATTACTTAGTTTTAAGGACATATTTGTTACATTAAAATAAACATTTTCTTTAGGGAAAAAAAAAAAAAAGCCAAATTGAAAGATTTGAGCAATGATCAATGCACAGGTAACACATACAGAAAATGTCACACTGGCAGAGGCCCTGTGATAACTCTGACCATGCTTGGCAGTAAAATGAAATTAGAGTTATAGCTATTGCAGTGCAGAAAAGAGAATGCCTTTTCAAGAGTGTCTTATTCCTGAGTGTCTAGTACATCATTTTTCCTTTTTCTGCCTATGTTAGATGGGGTGAAGAACTGAGACATGTATACAAGGTAAGAGCAGTGAAGAGTTTTACATGCTTTGTAAGTAAGTGGGAGTATTTAGGCACTAACAACAGAACTAGAAATTGATCTCCTAATAGTCACAGCCTAATCTTAGATCTCAGAGCAAGCAGATTCTATGGATGGAATTTAACACTGAAAATTGTCATGGATTTTAGATTCAATGCACACAGAATGAAAAGGCAAATGGATATTTAACAAAACATGGGCGTGCAATATGAAAATCAAAATATTTACCTTGGATTTCTCCATTAGAATGTCTCTATAAATTAATATCTACCTGATTGTTTTAAATACAAAATAAAACCCAGTTGTGAAACAGTGTGAGCTATTAGCAAGGAAAGAAACCCAGCTTCTGTATAAAAGGAATGATTATGTTCTGTATTTTATAGCAGCATTAATTTCTTCAGTTGTAACAGAAGAAAAGAGAAGGAAGTAGGAAGAAATAAAGAAACCACAAAAGCAACTTAGATAAATGTCATTGGCCTGTTTTACATCTGTATTGGCTGTCCATTTTATTTGAAGGACTAAACATTTATTTAACTAAAATAAAAGTAATCAATAATGGCTGGTGACAGAACATGCTAATTTTCTTTGTTATGGCTTCCAAAATCTTTAGCACTAAGAATGTCTGTTTTGCATAATGTCCACTGGTGTTTGAATGCTTCAAACTGCAGTATTTTTTTTCTCATAGCTTTAGAGAAAAAGTTAATTCTGCAGCTAGGCTCACCCATCAGACACACTTGCCTATATAAATAAAGCATATCCACAAACTGAAATCTTTGTTTTGAAAAAAAAAAATCTGTTCATTGGAAAAGCAGCAAAAGAACCACTCAAGTATGAAAAATAAGTACTATTATCTCATATAAATATAGAAAGGAGATAAAAAATGATGCTTCAAATTATTTTTAAGAAGAAAAGCATATGGCATACTCTATTCTACCACTCATAGAAGTGGACCTGATTGCAATTAGTTGATCCAATGAGGGATTCCTTGTTCAATTCATGTGTGTTTAAAATATGTTAACTGGCAACAGTTGACAACAGATCTGAAATTCATTTAATAGTTTGAGTATCATTGCAGAATGTAATGGTTTTAATAAAATCCTGCTATTTGCAGCACATCCTCTGCATGATCTTGATGGTAATCCTAGATAACCACAAGAAGAAATGTGAAATATATGGCTGCAGAAAGTACCAACAGACATAATCTGAAGAAAGCAAGTGAACACTTGAGCACTTTATTCCAGGGAGATAAAAATACCTCATGAGGGGAAAATTCTGTAGCTTTTTTGCTTTATTTGACAGAACAAGTGCTTAGAGACAGAACAAGATATTTTTGGCCCTTGTATTTTACAAATGTACAAGAAAAAAGTAATAAAATATCTTCCTTAGCTAACATTTTCACATTTTACTGTAAATTATACTATTTTTTAGGTGTAATATTAATTTGGGGTTAGATAATGAAAATATTTAAGCCCTGCAATGTCTAGCATTTTACAAATCCTTTAAAGGATTTTCTGCCTTGTAGAATTCCCCCATTCGCCTGCCTAGGCTTCTCAAAAATGCCTGGAAAAAATTGGGTGCCAAGAAATAAGGTAAATAACAGGAACAGGAGTTCATGCCTAAAGATAAGCTCCATTAAAGCAGGTTGCAGAAGGAGACATTGAGCTACCTAGTAAGAAACAGTGGAAACAGGGCTTGAACCAGGACATTTAAGTCCCAATGACAAGATGTCATTTCTGTACACTGCTTCCTGACATCAGGTGCTTACTCCAACATCTCTGAAAGAACTCTGATAGTAGAGAAGACAAGAGCTTGTTCTTCTCTGCCTCTTTTTCTCATCTGTTCCTCAAAACTTCCACACAGTACAAAAATCTTACAAGGAAATAGGTTTACCCTTACTACTTCCTGTTGAAACTTTTTCCCTCCTTAAAATGAATACATTTATTTTGGACTAACAAACATAAACAGCTTCCTTCCACTATACAGCTGCTCCTTTGAACAGACAAGGTGTCAGTAAGCAATCACTACTCTATGTTAAGAGTTCAGTAGAGCATATAATCAAAGATTCTTTCCCTATCCACTAGCCTGTGAAGTCATGCTTAAATACTGAATACTGAACATATAATCATTTTTGAATGAGTGAAATAGCTAAGCCAGAAGGAACTACAGTGTTGCTTTTGCTTCACCAGGCTGCAGAACAGAAACAAGCCTAGTGTTAACAACAACAACATGAGTATGGGAGACAAGGATGGGATGAATTTTTACATGAGACAACCACAAAATCTGGAGAAGAGACTTTTTCTGCTTATGAAGCTGGACAAAACAACATATCCTTGTGTGACTTTGTGTCAGCCAGCAAGTGTGCTATCAATGTCTACTGAACTTGGTCTCACAGTTAATGTGGAAAAAACCATTTCTGTTGTTTCTGGTAATACCTAAAAGAAGTGCCTACTCATGGAAAGCTAAGGCATTCTGAAATTATGGCTGATGAATATGAGGTTTTAAAATCTAAATTTGAGATAACAGCATCACAAAATGGTCAGGATTGGAAGGGAAGGGAGTTCTGGAAATCATCTAGAGCAACTACTCTGCTCAAGCAGGACCATTTAGATCCAGTCACCTAGCTGATTGCTCTAGTCTCCTAAAGAAGATTCAGACACCAAAAGGAGTTTGTCAGATAGACTTAGGGGCTTATCCGAGCATGTCCTTTTTCAGGCTAGTCCCATCCTATTAATTTTTTAAACATATGCCACATACTAGTCTTTTGATAACCATCTTTTTATAAGAGGATCATTCCTTTGTTCCTAAAGGCTTGAAATTATTAAATATAAATGAACCATATATCCATTCAGAAATAACAAATATACAGAAATAATTTATTATTATTCCTTCATTTTCTTTTCCAATTCCATTTGATTTCTCTCATCCTAACAGATGGCATACCAATTTGAAGTTATTCTATTGAAACGCATTTGAATCATGGCTGAAAAGCTGTTGTGAAATTAAGTATTCATTGATAATCTGAGGCTGAAATCTTGCTGTCTCCTCTGTAGTATTCTGCATTTTTATGCTCCCTGCTCCAAATGCTAGGCTCAAAATTTTCAACTGATCTGACCAATGGAAGTAGCCAGTGTTTTTTTAAAAAGCAAATTACAAGAAGAGAAGTGTCCATGTGATTGACATGTCAGCAGCACCCAACTTTTTGTAAGCCTTTGAGGAGACTTAATCTCAAGTGTAGTACAGATATTGAGGTTACCAGACAACAAAAAATGTTCTGGATGTTTACCCTGTCTGAGATGGGAATAACACTGGCAAATCACAGCACAGGTTTTGGTCTGGTGCCTTGGAAAAACAGCTCCTGCCTCCTTGCCTGTAGGCAACTCTGTGGCCATAGCTTGTGCCTGGCTTCTGTCCACTGATTCTGTGAGGTGTCGCTCCAGCTGACTGGTCCTGACTGGACCATACCACAGCTGGCTTTGTTTCTCAACTATTTCCATCTATTTCAACTATTTTTGACAGCTCTGTAAACCTCCTGCCCCTGGCTTGTTTCTGATCTCCATCACATGACAATCCAATTGACAATTTAGCTATTTCTTTATGATCAATTCAGTGCTTAGTCCTGCTGTTTCTTCATCTTCCACCCCTAAAAAGTCCTCTCGTTGTCTGTACTTTTTAGTATTCCTGATGAATGAATGATCCAGTTCAATACAGGGTTTCAAAGCTGAAAACTTGTCCTTAGCTGACAGAACTAATGTATTTTATTTTGCTATCTCTATTCAGCAGGACTCAGAGATTCCAACGATACTGTACCTTACTGCTTTTAAATAGACCATGGGAGATGATGAATGACTAAACCTTTGGATTTATTCTTTCTTTTCTTTGCAGGGAACAAGGAGATTGCAGAGGGTCTTGTCTCTACTGCTAATTCAACTTGTGCATAATCTGTAAGTATGGAAATCGAGGGGATAATAATAAACCAGGTCCCTTTCAAGTGCTGGTATCTGGTGGTATTTGAGGTAGCACAGCAGTGCTATGGATGAGATGTGAATGGCTGAAACAATAAAGAGCATTTCCAGGTGTTAAGCAAATGCTTAAGGTTGAGTGCTGTGCTCATGACAACCCATCCAGTGTGTGCAGACCTGGCATAGTATCCTAGTGTCCTTTTGGTGTGCAAAAGCTGGGAGAGACTTTCAGCCTAATATTTTCCTTCCTTCCTTCCTTCCTTCCTTCCTTCCTTCCTTCCTTCCTTCCTTCCTTCCTTCCTTCCTTCCTTCCTTCCGACNTCCTTCTCTCTGGGAAAACCAACAGACATGGGACAGTGAGGCAGTGAGAAATTAGCATTATTTAAAGCATAGCAAGAATTTAGACTTAGTGAAGCCTTACAAATTTGAGTCATTTTTCTGTCTCTGCACAAACTGTGTTTCTTTTTATCAAACTTTGTGTTTAGTGGGGCTTGTGGGTTTTTTGGGTGGGAAGGAGAAGGGGATTCCTGGGATTTTTTTTCCTTCTCTGAAACAATTGAGCTTTTTTTAGAAGACAAGATGTCAGTAACTCATAAGGTAGTATATAAAATAGAAGGGAGAGTCAATATTAGAAGGAGAGAATAAGCAAAAGGAAAGCAGCTTGGTTTTGGTATGAACTAGAAATAGAGGTAGAATTACCAATTTAAGAAATATTTAAATTTAGATTTATTATCATTTCATCCTAGATAATGAAATATGTCAGTCAATGATGTAGGGGAAACTGGCACCTTCTAATTCAAGAAGTTTCCACTGTTACTAGCATGGAATTGTCAGGATTGACTAAATATGACCTTCTGTCTCAGAAAGCCCCTAAGACCAATTTCTAATCTTTCCATCTTTTAAATGCAGTTATTTTTGGATGTCTTTAGGAGACTATTTTTTTTTTCTTTTGGTTGGGGAGCAGTAGGAGAAAGAAGCAGTTAAAATGGGTGAAAAAATATGCCGCAATATGAATTCAAAAGTGACATTTGAAATTAACCAGGAGTCCATGCAGACTGATGCTCTCTTTTCGTTTGTGGTGACTCCTAAAGAATGCATTTAAGGAGGCCATAGTACGCTCAGTCGTGCCACAGTACAGTGGTAAGCATTTTGCATCTGTTCCCATAGCAACAACACTCCAGAAACAAGTGGTTTAGCCTACAGTCTCTGTCACATTGGTATGGGGAAGCTCTCCCTGGCAGACTCATAACTATAACTTTCTAGGTCTCAAAAGGCATTGTTTAGAACTGTGCTACTAAACAATGACATACTTAACAAAGCCTTAAGGTACCAAAGAAGGATGAACAGCAGATGGGATAAACATAGTTCTATTCGTAAAAATAATTTGGTATTTCTAGTGACATCACTTTAAAGAAAAACAAGATAATTTTGCTGGTTACAGACACAGCAGGGATTTTAAAATACCTTGAAATTATGATCACCTGGAAAGCTGTAAGAAATCATGAACAGTAGAAAATTACTAATCAGACCCAACTGTGGTTTTGTTAAAATGGTGTTATCATTTATGCCATTGCTAGAACTGTTCTTTGGTATGTAGATGAATGTTTATTGATGATTTGTTTCTAAAGAGTTCAGGTTTTTGTAATGTACAAGATAAAAGAAAAAAAATTCCATCCTTTGAATTTATTATGTGAACTGAGATTCAATCAGATATTGACATGCTTTCCTCAAAGGTATGCAATTTATGAATGTCTTATCAAATGTTTCTGCTATGTTGTATTAGAAAGGAAAAGAAAAAAGTCCTGCTTGAAAAAACAAAATATAAAACAAAGAATTATACAAATATGAAAATATAAGGACCTGCTTCTTCTTATGTGGAAATCCTTCACATTAAAACTGCAGGGATTAATTGTTCTACCTAATATTTCAATAAGATGTACCAAATTAGAATATATTTTCTTTTCTTCTTTGTTCCATAGTAAGAAATACAACAGTTAAGGATGAAAAACAGTTTTGTATATAACCTCTAATTTTCACACCTGCATAATATTTTAAATCACTCGTTTTAGGGAAACTTTCTACATTGTTCTGTGTCCAAATTAGTTTTTGTTTTGTTTGCAGCTCTTTCAGGCTTAATGGTACTCCAGCCAGCTATCTATGAGTCAAGGAAAATTACGTTTGTAATTTTAAAATGTTAACTATATTTGTTTTTAAAGGCCTGTCTAGAAACATCCAAAATATTATATAGGAAATTAAAGCCTAAGTCCAAGGAGGGAGTTGAACTTAACCTGGCAACAAAATTAGGCAGGTCAACTGAAAGGCTCGGCACTTGCTCCATGGGAATTTTCATTAGGGCTACTGCCTCTCTTAAGAAGATTTTTAAACTCAGAGACAGCCAGTTGCCATGAGGGTGGACAGCTGGGAATTAGAGGTGTGCCTTTCTCTTGTATCTGGGCCATATAAAAATGAAAACTGTATTTTAGGCTATTTTTTTTAATAAGTTCCAACTGGTTGGCATAAACATGTTTCTATTTGGTCCAACATGTATTGCAAATCCTGCCCATAAGTGCTAAGTCACCCAGAGGCACGTCTTCAGAAAAGAACACTTAATTACAAGCTGCTGTTTAAATTTGGTCAGTAATGTGTGGACTTGAAAACCAATGAAGCTTTATGAGAATGCTGTAATTATTTTTACTCAGATGATGAATTCTGATCAAACAGGGACACAGCACAAAAACATTTACAAAGAGTTTGTAAAAGAGCTATGTAGAAATTTTCCTACAATTTTAGATTAACTCTGGCTTTCCTTTCTACCATACCAGACAGGGGGAACTATAACCAATCATCCATAGAACAAGCACTCAGTTCTGACTTTGTGATAAATCCAGATATTGTAGATCCAGATTTTCCAGCTAGTCAGATGGTTACCCTGATGTAGAAGATATGAATACAGGAAAAAAAATAGTTGCTGCCATGGAAAGACTGGAAAAAGTTAATTGCAAAAACTAATGTTTGAACATCTTAATGCCAAATTCAATCCACAGCTCTGAGGTAAGCCTCTGGAGTCTCTATAAAATTGACAGGGACTATGAGATTCCTGAGGAAAGGAGCCTCTGCCAGATGCTCCAGTGAGCCATTGTCTTGTACAACTGTAACAGACTGTCTTTCCTCCTTATTTTTGTCCATTGAATTCCCCCATGGTTTGCTGCCAAGATCAGAACTCTTGTCCAGAGTTTATCTCATTTTCTGGAGCTACAGTCTTAATGAGTATTCCAAGTCATTTCTTTTCCTATATTCTGGATTTCTGCTTTTAATATCCCATTTCAACAACTCTCTCCTTCAGGAGGATCCTTTACTCCAAATCATGAAGGAGAGACACAAATATGCCTGGCTTACTCCCTGTTCCCTGGCTGTGGCTGGTGCTGGCCAAGGCATTTCCACTGGAACTCTGCAATGTAAAGACCCTGCCACTGATGTTGTGGATTTATGGTAGGGTCAGGCTCCATCCAGGAGGACAGACCCATTAAAGGTTGCATCTAATTACCACCAATGATTCCTGCTCTGCAATTTTTCAGAAGACACAACAAAGCAGATTTTCATGACAAGTATGAAAAGCACTCTTCTGAGACAATGCAGCCATTCCTCCATTTCTAAGCCTTATGCCAAACTAAGAGTATTTAAGCCATTAAGGACCAAGGTATCCAGAAATTTTAAGCACACACTACTCTTTGAAATTACTGAGCTGCTCTGGCTAACATAAAAAAAGTAGAACAAAAATAAGTTTGATTTGAGATAGGCACCACGAACATCAAAAAGAAATCAGTCTAAAAAATACAAATTTTATAAAGTTGCAACATAACAGAAAATGAGGAAGTCCAATGGGCATTTTGACAGAAGGTATGAAAGTATATTGCCTGGCCAGCTCCATATTTTACTCAGAAACAAAGAAAAAAGCCCCAACCATTTTCTGAGGACTTTGGAACATTTTTAATAGCAAATGGAGAAAAGGGAAGAAACAACAGCTGAGAGTAGGAAAAGAAAGAAAACCACTTTTTTTTTTTTTTTTTTTTTTTTTTTTAAAA